>VOQZ01000642.1:0-76050 GCA_008079305.1 Phytophthora palmivora
ATTGACATTCGAATTACAGTGATGTGAACGTATGAATGCGGATTTCACTTGATTTCAGTATAGTGATACTGATCTTCCATTCATTGGATGAAATCATGTAGTTGTGCAACCTAATTCGACGCGTACATAGAAATAGTGCTCTGTAGTACGACTACAAAAGCACTTGTAGGAATGTGCTTTTGTTGGACTTCAAAATGGACGTCGATCGCTGATTGGCTGAATCATTCGTACCGCAACATATGGTAAACACTACGATCAACTTTAGGACGGTCTAGTATGCATCTTCCCGAAATTTCAGCTCTTTCCGACCCGTTTTGTGCTCGTGATGTGTACTTCTTTCTGATTGGTTGTTGCGCCTGTCTATACCCACCTAGGTGTGTTAAGATGCATATCATCTACTCCAACATGTCTATATCAAGTTTCGTTGCATTCCAGCCAATAGTGGCGAAGTTAGAACGATTCAAAATGTGTATGCTAGTGTGTGTACCTAATCTAGTGAATCCAGGCTGCCCAATATTGCTTGGTGGGTCAACAGATGTCAAGGGCCCCCGATACACGTTCGCTAGGACCCCCGGATGCCTAAATAAGGCCTCTAACAGGACCCCCAGGACCCCCAGATACACGTGTATCCGCGGCGGAATATATATAGCATGTCCGGGGTCAGTTTGGAGGCGGTGACTTTGAATGGCGATATTGAGGTCAATAATTGGTCGTTTGACGCAACCGAGGGCGCAAATCATATCTACATGTTATGGTGCGTCGAACGGCGCTATAGGAGCGAGTGTATCGTCTATATACGATGTCGTCCTGGCTATGTAAACATCACACACATTTGCACACAGATACAGTCCTTCTGACATGGTTGTCTGGGTAATGCTGGACGTCAGTGCTCACGTGTCTCCTATGATGTGTAATCACTTAACCATATGTTCTGTGCACAAAAAAGACGTTCCATCATCGCGATGGAATTCTCGACTATATCGCTTCCACCGCGATTTTCGCATTGACATTCGAATTACAGTGCTGTGAACGTATTGAATGCGGTTTTTCACTTGATTTCAGTATAGATACTATATCTTCCATTCAGTGGATGAAATCATGGTAGATGTGTAACCTAATTCTACGTCCGCATAGGAAATAATGCTCTTTATTACGACTACAAAGGCACTTGTAGGAATTGCTTTTGTTGGACTTCAAAATGGACGTCGATCGCTGATTGGCTGAATCATTCGTACCGCAACATATGGTAACACTACGATCAACTTTAGGACGGTCTAGTATGCATCTTCCCGAAATTTCAGCTCTTTCCGACCCGTTTTGTGCTCGTAATGATACTTCTTTCTGATTGGTTGTTGCGCCTGTCTATACCAAACCTAGGTGTGTTAAAGATGCATACATCTACTCCAACATGTCTATATCAAGTTTCGTTGCATTCCAGCCAATAGTGGCGAAGTTAGAACGATTCCAAAATGTGTATGCTATTGTGTGTACCTAATCTAGTGAATCCAGGCTGCCCAATATTGCTTGGTTTGGGTCAACAGATGCCAAGGGCCCCCGATACACGTTCGCTAGGACCCCCGGATGCCTAAAATAAGGCCTCTAACAGGACCCCCAGGACCCCCAGATACACGTGTATCCGCGGCGGAATATATATAGCATGTCCGGGGTCAAGTTTGGAGGCGGTCACTTTGAATGGCGATATTGAGGTCAATAATTGGTCGTTTGACGCAACCGAGGGCGCAAATCCTATCTAATGTTATGGTGCGTCGAACGGCGCTATAGGAGCGAGTGTATCGTCTATATACGATGTCGACCTGGCTATGTAACATCACACACATTTGCACACAGATACAGTCCTTCTGACATGGTTGTCTGGGTAATGCTGGACGTCAGTGCTCAAACGGTTTCCTATGATGTGTAATCACTTGCCATATGTTCTGTGCACAAAAAAGACGTTCCATCGCGATGGAATTCTCGACTATATCGCTTCCACCGCGATTTTCGCATTGACATTCGAATTACAGTGCTGTGAACGTATTGAATACGGTTTTCACTTGATTTCAGTATATGATACTTATCTCCCTTCATTGGATGAATCATGGTAGATGTGCAACCTAATTCGACGCCGTCATAGAAATAGTGCTCTGTATTACGACTACAAGCCTCACTTGTGGAATGTGCTTTTGTTGGACTTCAAAATGGACGTCGATCGCTGATTGGCTGAATCATTCGTACCGCAACATATGGTAAACACTACGATCAACTTTAGGACGGTCTAGTATGCATCTTCCCGAAATTTCAGCTCTTTCCGACCCGTTTTGTGCTCGGAATGTGTACTTCTTTCTGATTGGTTGTTGCGCCTGTCTATACCCAACCTAGGTGTGTTAAAGATGCATACATCTACTCTAACATGTCTATATCAAGTTTCGTTGCATTCCAGCCAATAGTGACGAAGTTAGAACGATTCCAAAATGTGTATGCTATTGTGTGTACCTAATCTAGTGAATCCAGGCTGCCCAATATTGCTTGGTTTGGGTCAACAGATGTCAAGGGCCCCCGGATACACGTTCGCTAGGACCCCCGGATGCCTAAAATAAGGCCTCTAACAGGACCCCCAGGACCCCCAGATACACGTGTATCCGCGGCGGAATATATATAGCATGTCCGGGGTCAAGTTTGGAGGCGGTCACTTTGAATGGCGATATTGAGGTCAATAATTGGTCGTTTGACGCAACCGAGGGCGCAAATCATATCTACGTGTTGGTGCGTTGCATGGCGCTATCGGAGCGAGTGTAGCGTCTATATCCAGTATCGTCCTGGCTATGTAAACATCGCACACATTTCCACACAGATACAGTCCTTCTGACATGGTTGTCTGGGTAATGCTGGACGTCAGTGCTCAGACGTGTGCACCTATGATGTGTAATCACTTACCATATGTTCTGTGCACAAAAAGACGTTTCATCGCGACGGAATTCTCAACTAGATCGCTTCCACCGCGATTTTCGCATTGACATTCGAATTACAGTGCTGTGAACGTATTGAATGCGGTTTTCACTTGATTTCAGTATAGAATACTGATCTTCCATTCAGTGGATGAAATCATGGTAGATGTGTAACCTAATTCTACGTCGCATAGAAAATAATGCTCTTTAGTACGACTACAAAGGCACTTGTAGGAATGTGCTTTTGTTGGACTTCAAAATGGACGTCGATCGCTGATTGGCTGAATCATTCGTACCGCAACATATGGTAAACACTACGATCAACTTTAGGACGGTCTAGTATGCATCTTCCCGAAATTTCAGCTCTTTCCGACCCGTTTTGTGCTCGGAATGTGTACTTCTTTCTGATTGGTTGTTGCGCCTGTCTATACCAAACCTAGGTGTGTTAAAATGCATACTATCTACTCTAACATGTCTATATCAAGTTTCGTTGCATTCCAGCCAATAGTGACGAAGTTAGAACGATTCCAAAATGTGTATGCTATTGTGTGTACCTAATCTAGTGAATCCAGGCTGCCCAATATTGCTTGGTTTGGGTCAACAGATGCCAAGGGCCCCCGGATACACGTTCGCTAGGACCCCCGGATGCCTAAAATAAGGCCTCTAACAGGACCCCCAGGACCCCCAGATACACGTGTATCCGCGGCGGAATATATATAGCATGTCCGGGGTCAAGTTTGGAGGCGGTCACTTTGAATGGCGATATTGAGGTCAATAATTGGTCGTTTGACGCAACCGAGGGCGCAAATCATATCTACGTGTCACGGTGCGTTGCATGGCGCTATCGGAGCGAGTGTATCGTCTATATACGATGTCGTCCTGGCTATGTAAACATCGCACACATTTCCACATAGATACAGTCCTTCTGACATGGTTGTCTGGGTAATGCTGGACGTCAGTGCTCAGACGTGTGCACCTATGATGTGCCATCACTTACCATATGTTCTGTGCACAAAAAAGACGTTTCACGTGACGGAATTCTCAACTAGATCGCTTCCACCGCGATTTTCGCATTGACATTCGAATTACAGTGCTGTGAACGTATTGAATGCGGTTTTCACTTGATTTCAGTAAAGAATACTGATCTTCCATTCAGTGGATGAAATCATGGTAGATGTGTAACCTAATTCTACGTCGCATAGAAAATAATGCTCTTTAGTACGACTACAAAGGCACTTGTAGGAATGTGCTTTTGTTGGACTTCAAAATGGACGTCGATCGCTGATTGGCTGAATCATTCGTACCGCAACATATGGTAAACACTACGATCAACTTTAGGACGGTCTAGTATGCATCTTCCCGAAATTTCAGCTCTTTCCGACCCGTTTTGTGCTCGGAATGTGTACTTCTTTCTGATTGGTTGTTGCGCCTGTCTATACCAACCTAGGTGTGTTAAAAATGCATACTATCTACTCTAACATGTCTATATCAAGTTTCGTTGCATTCCAGCCAATAGTGGCGAAGTTAGAACGATTCCAAAATGTGTATGCTATTGTGTGTACCTAATCTAGTGAATCCAGGCTGCCCAATATTGCTTGGTTTGGGTCAACAGATGCCAAGGGCCCCCGGATACACGTTCGCTAGGACCCCCGGATGCCTAAAATAAGGCCTCTAACAGGACCCCCAGGACCCCCAGATACACGTGTATCCGCGGCGGAATATATATAGCATGTCCGGGGTCAAGTTTGGAGGCGGTCACTTTGAATGGCGATATTGAGGTCAATAATTGGTCGTTTGACGCAACCGAGGGCGCAAATCATATCTACGTGTCACGGTGCGTTGCATGGCGCTATCGGAGCGAGTGTATCGTCTATATACGATGTCGTCCTGGCTATGTAAACATCGCACACATTTCCACATAGATACAGTCCTTCTGACATGGTTGTCTGGGTAATGCTGGACGTCAGTGCTCAGACGTGTGCACCTATGATGTGCCATCACTTAACATATGTTCTGTGCACAAAAAAGACGTTTCACCGTGACGGAATTCTCAACTAGATCGCTTCCACCGCGATTTTCGCATTGACATTCGAATTACAGTGCTGTGAACGTATTGAATGCGGTTTTCACTTGATTTCAGTAAAGAATACTGATCTTCCATTCAGTGGATGAAATCATGGTAGATGTGTAACCTAATTCTACGTCGCATAGAAAATAATGCTCTTTAGTACGACTACAAAGGCACTTGTAGGAATGTGCTTTTGTTGGACTTCAAAATGGACGTCGATCGCTGATTGGCTGAATCATTCGTACCGCAACATATGGTAAACACTACGATCAACTTTAGGACGGTCTAGTATGCATCTTCCCGAAATTTCAGCTCTTTCCGACCCGTTTTGTGCTCGGAATGTGTACTTCTTTCTGATTGGTTGTTGCGCCTGTCTATACCCAACCTAGGTGTGTTAAAAATGCATACTATCTACTCTAACATGTCTATATCAAGTTTCGTTGCATTCCAGCCAATAGTGGCGAAGTTAGAACGATTCCAAAATGTGTATGCTATTGTGTGTACCTAATCTAGTGAATCCAGGCTGCCCAATATTGCTTGGTTTGGGTCAACAGATGCCAAGGGCCCCCGGATACACGTTCGCTAGGACCCCCGGATGCCTAAAATAAGGCCTCTAACAGGACCCCCAGGACCCCCAGATACACGTGTATCCGCGGCGGAATATATATAGCATGTCCGGGGTCAAGTTTGGAGGCGGTCACTTTGAATGGCGATATTGAGGTCAATAATTGGTCGTTTGACGCAACCGAGGGCGCAAATCATATCTACGTGTCACGGTGCGTTGCATGGCGCTATAGGAGCGAGTGTATCGTCTATATACGATGTCGACCTGGCTATGTAAACATCGCACACATTTCCACATAGATACAGTCCTTCTGACATGGTTGTCTGGGTAATGCTGGACGTCAGTGCTCAGACGTGTGCACCTATGATGTGCCATCACTTAACATATGTTCTGTGCACAAAAAAGACGTTTCACCGTGACGGAATTCTCAACTAGATCGCTTCCACCGCGATTTTCGCATTGACATTCGAATTACAGTGCTGTGAACGTATTGAATGCGGTTTTCACTTGATTTCAGTAAAGAATACTGATCTTCCATTCAGTGGATGAATTCACGGTAGATGTGTAACCTAATTCTACGTCGCATAGAAAATAATGCTCTTTAGTACGACTACAAAGGCACTTGTAGGAATGTGCTTTTGTTGGACTTCAAAATGGACGTCGATCGCTGATTGGCTGAATCATTCGTACCGCAACATATGGTAAACACTACGATCAACTTTAGGACGGTCTAGTATGCATCTTCCCGAAATTTCAGCTCTTTCCGACCCGTTTTGTGCTCGGAATGTGTACTTCTTTCTGATTGGTTGTTGCGCCTGTCTATACCAAACCTAGGTGTGTTAAAAATGCATACTATCTACTCTAACATGTCTATATCAAGTTTCGTTGCATTCCAGCCAATAGTGGCGAAGTTAGAACGATTCCAAAATGTGTATGCTATTGTGTGTACCTAATCTAGTGAATCCAGGCTGCCCAATATTGCTTGGTTTGGGTCAACAGATGCCAAGGGCCCCCGGATACACGTTCGCTAGGACCCCCGGATGCCTAAAATAAGGCCTCTAACAGGACCCCCAGGACCCCCAGATACACGTGTATCCGCGGCGGAATATATATAGCATGTCCGGGGTCAAGTTTGGAGGCGGTCACTTTGAATGGCGATATTGAGGTCAATAATTGGTCGTTTGACGCAACCGAGGGCGCAAATCATATCTACGTGTCACGGTGCGTTGCATGGCGCTATAGGAGCGAGTGTATCGTCTATATACGATGTCGTCCTGGCTATGTAAACATCGCACACATTTCCACATAGATACAGTCCTTCTGACATGGTTGTCTGGGTAATGCTGGACGTCAGTGCTCAGACGTGTGCACCTATGATGTGCCATCACTTAACATATGTTCTGTGCACAAAAAAGACGTTTCACCGTGACGGAATTCTCAACTAGATCGCTTCCACCGCGATTTTCGCATTGACATTCGAATTACAGTGCTGTGAACGTATTGAATGCGGTTTTCACTTGATTTCAGTAAAGAATACTGATCTTCCATTCAGTGGATGAATTCACGGTAGATGTGTAACCTAATTCTACGTCGCATAGAAAATAATGCTCTTTAGTACGACTACAAAGGCACTTGTAGGAATGTGCTTTTGTTGGACTTCAAAATGGACGTCGATCGCTGATTGGCTGAATCATTCGTACCGCAACATATGGTAAACACTACGATCAACTTTAGGACGGTCTAGTATGCATCTTCCCGAAATTTCAGCTCTTTCCGACCCGTTTTGTGCTCGGAATGTGTACTTCTTTCTGATTGGTTGTTGCGCCTGTCTATACCAAACCTAGGTGTGTTAAAAATGCATACTATCTACTCTAACATGTCTATATCAAGTTTCGTTGCATTCCAGCCAATAGTGGCGAAGTTAGAACGATTCCAAAATGTGTATGCTATTGTGTGTACCTAATCTAGTGAATCCAGGCTGCCCAATATTGCTTGGTTTGGGTCAACAGATGCCAAGGGCCCCCGGATACACGTTCGCTAGGACCCCCGGATGCCTAAAATAAGGCCTCTAACAGGACCCCCAGGACCCCCAGATACACGTGTATCCGCGGCGGAATATATATAGCATGTCCGGGGTCAAGTTTGGAGGCGGTCACTTTGAATGGCGATATTGAGGTCAATAATTGGTCGTTTGACGCAACCGAGGGCGCAAATCATATCTACGTGTCACGGTGCGTTGCATGGCGCTATAGGAGCGAGTGTATCGTCTATATACGATGTCGTCCTGGCTATGTAAACATCGCACACATTTCCACATAGATACAGTCCTTCTGACATGGTTGTCTGGGTAATGCTGGACGTCAGTGCTCAGACGTGTGCACCTATGATGTGCCATCACTTAACATATGTTCTGTGCACAAAAAAGACGTTTCACCGTGACGGAATTCTCAACTAGATCGCTTCCACCGCGATTTTCGCATTGACATTCGAATTACAGTGCTGTGAACGTATTGAATGCGGTTTTCACTTGATTTCAGTAAAGAATACTGATCTTCCATTCAGTGGATGAATTCACGGTAGATGTGTAACCTAATTCTACGTCGCATAGAAAATAATGCTCTTTAGTACGACTACAAAGGCACTTGTAGGAATGTGCTTTTGTTGGACTTCAAAATGGACGTCGATCGCTGATTGGCTGAATCATTCGTACCGCAACATATGGTAAACACTACGATCAACTTTAGGACGGTCTAGTATGCATCTTCCCGAAATTTCAGCTCTTTCCGACCCGTTTTGTGCTCGGAATGTGTACTTCTTTCTGATTGGTTGTTGCGCCTGTCTATACCCAACCTAGGTGTGTTAAAAATGCATACTATCTACTCTAACATGTCTATATCAAGTTTCGTTGCATTCCAGCCAATAGTGGCGAAGTTAGAACGATTCCAAAATGTGTATGCTATTGTGTGTACCTAATCTAGTGAATCCAGGCTGCCCAATATTGCTTGGTTTGGGTCAACAGATGCCAAGGGCCCCCGGATACACGTTCGCTAGGACCCCCGGATGCCTAAAATAAGGCCTCTAACAGGACCCCCAGGACCCCCAGATACACGTGTATCCGCGGCGGAATATATATAGCATGTCCGGGGTCAAGTTTGGAGGCGGTCACTTTGAATGGCGATATTGAGGTCAATAATTGGTCGTTTGACGCAACCGAGGGCGCAAATCATATCTACGTGTCACGGTGCGTTGCATGGCGCTATAGGAGCGAGTGTATCGTCTATATACGATGTCGTCCTGGCTATGTAAACATCGCACACATTTCCACATAGATACAGTCCTTCTGACATGGTTGTCTGGGTAATGCTGGACGTCAGTGCTCAGACGTGTGCACCTATGATGTGCCATCACTTAACATATGTTCTGTGCACAAAAAAGACGTTTCACCGTGACGGAATTCTCAACTAGATCGCTTCCACCGCGATTTTCGCATTGACATTCGAATTACAGTGCTGTGAACGTATTGAATGCGGTTTTCACTTGATTTCAGTAAAGAATACTGATCTTCCATTCAGTGGATGAATTCATGGTAGATGTGTAACCTAATTCTACGTCGCATAGAAAATAATGCTCTTTAGTACGACTACAAAGGCACTTGTAGGAATGTGCTTTTGTTGGACTTCAAAATGGACGTCGATCGCTGATTGGCTGAATCATTCGTACCGCAACATATGGTAAACACTACGATCAACTTTAGGACGGTCTAGTATGCATCTTCCCGAAATTTCAGCTCTTTCCGACCCGTTTTGTGCTCGGAATGTGTACTTCTTTCTGATTGGTTGTTGCGCCTGTCTATACCCAACCTAGGTGTGTTAAAAATGCATACTATCTACTCTAACATGTCTATATCAAGTTTCGTTGCATTCCAGCCAATAGTGGCGAAGTTAGAACGATTCCAAAATGTGTATGCTATTGTGTGTACCTAATCTAGTGAATCCAGGCTGCCCAATATTGCTTGGTTTGGGTCAACAGATGCCAAGGGCCCCCGGATACACGTTCGCTAGGACCCCCGGATGCCTAAAATAAGGCCTCTAACAGGACCCCCAGGACCCCCAGATACACGTGTATCCGCGGCGGAATATATATAGCATGTCCGGGGTCAAGTTTGGAGGCGGTCACTTTGAATGGCGATATTGAGGTCAATAATTGGTCGTTTGACGCAACCGAGGGCGCAAATCATATCTACGTGTCACGGTGCGTTGCATGGCGCTATAGGAGCGAGTGTATCGTCTATATACGATGTCGACCTGGCTATGTAAACATCGCACACATTTCCACATAGATACAGTCCTTCTGACATGGTTGTCTGGGTAATGCTGGACGTCAGTGCTCAGACGTGTGCACCTATGATGTGCCATCACTTAACATATGTTCTGTGCACAAAAAAGACGTTTCACCGTGACGGAATTCTCAACTAGATCGCTTCCACCGCGATTTTCGCATTGACATTCGAATTACAGTGCTGTGAACGTATTGAATGCGGTTTTCACTTGATTTCAGTAAAGAATACTGATCTTCCATTCAGTGGATGAATTCACGGTAGATGTGTAACCTAATTCTACGTCGCATAGAAAATAATGCTCTTTAGTACGACTACAAAGGCACTTGTAGGAATGTGCTTTTGTTGGACTTCAAAATGGACGTCGATCGCTGATTGGCTGAATCATTCGTACCGCAACATATGGTAAACACTACGATCAACTTTAGGACGGTCTAGTATGCATCTTCCCGAAATTTCAGCTCTTTCCGACCCGTTTTGTGCTCGGAATGTGTACTTCTTTCTGATTGGTTGTTGCGCCTGTCTATACCAAACCTAGGTGTGTTAAAATGCATACTATCTACTCTAACATGTCTATATCAAGTTTCGTTGCATTCCAGCCAATAGTGGCGAAGTTAGAACGATTCCAAAATGTGTATGCTATTGTGTGTACCTAATCTAGTGAATCCAGGCTGCCCAATATTGCTTGGTTTGGGTCAACAGATGCCAAGGGCCCCCGGATACACGTTCGCTAGGACCCCCGGATGCCTAAAATAAGGCCTCTAACAGGACCCCCAGGACCCCCAGATACACGTGTATCCGCGGCGGAATATATATAGCATGTCCGGGGTCAAGTTTGGAGGCGGTCACTTTGAATGGCGATATTGAGGTCAATAATTGGTCGTTTGACGCAACCGAGGGCGCAAATCATATCTACGTGTCACGGTGCGTTGCATGGCGCTATCGGAGCGAGTGTATCGTCTATATACGATGTCGACCTGGCTATGTAAACATCGCACACATTTCCACATAGATACAGTCCTTCTGACATGGTTGTCTGGGTAATGCTGGACGTCAGTGCTCAGACGTGTGCACCTATGATGTGCCATCACTTAACATATGTTCTGTGCACAAAAAAGACGTTTCACCGTGACGGAATTCTCAACTAGATCGCTTCCACCGCGATTTTCGCATTGACATTCGAATTACAGTGCTGTGAACGTATTGAATGCGGTTTTCACTTGATTTCAGTAAAGAATACTGATCTTCCATTCAGTGGATGAATTCACGGTAGATGTGTAACCTAATTCTACGTCGCATAGAAAATAATGCTCTTTAGTACGACTACAAAGGCACTTGTAGGAATGTGCTTTTGTTGGACTTCAAAATGGACGTCGATCGCTGATTGGCTGAATCATTCGTACCGCAACATATGGTAAACACTACGATCAACTTTAGGACGGTCTAGTATGCATCTTCCCGAAATTTCAGCTCTTTCCGACCCGTTTTGTGCTCGGAATGTGTACTTCTTTCTGATTGGTTGTTGCGCCTGTCTATACCCAACCTAGGTGTGTTAAAAATGCATACTATCTACTCTAACATGTCTATATCAAGTTTCGTTGCATTCCAGCCAATAGTGGCGAAGTTAGAACGATTCCAAAATGTGTATGCTATTGTGTGTACCTAATCTAGTGAATCCAGGCTGCCCAATATTGCTTGGTTTGGGTCAACAGATGCCAAGGGCCCCCGGATACACGTTCGCTAGGACCCCCGGATGCCTAAAATAAGGCCTCTAACAGGACCCCCAGGACCCCCAGATACACGTGTATCCGCGGCGGAATATATATAGCATGTCCGGGGTCAAGTTTGGAGGCGGTCACTTTGAATGGCGATATTGAGGTCAATAATTGGTCGTTTGACGCAACCGAGGGCGCAAATCATATCTACGTGTCACGGTGCGTTGCATGGCGCTATAGGAGCGAGTGTATCGTCTATATACGATGTCGACCTGGCTATGTAAACATCGCACACATTTCCACATAGATACAGTCCTTCTGACATGGTTGTCTGGGTAATGCTGGACGTCAGTGCTCAGACGTGTGCACCTATGATGTGCCATCACTTAACATATGTTCTGTGCACAAAAAAGACGTTTCACCGTGACGGAATTCTCAACTAGATCGCTTCCACCGCGATTTTCGCATTGACATTCGAATTACAGTGCTGTGAACGTATTGAATGCGGTTTTCACTTGATTTCAGTAAAGAATACTGATCTTCCATTCAGTGGATGAATTCACGGTAGATGTGTAACCTAATTCTACGTCGCATAGAAAATAATGCTCTTTAGTACGACTACAAAGGCACTTGTAGGAATGTGCTTTTGTTGGACTTCAAAATGGACGTCGATCGCTGATTGGCTGAATCATTCGTACCGCAACATATGGTAAACACTACGATCAACTTTAGGACGGTCTAGTATGCATCTTCCCGAAATTTCAGCTCTTTCCGACCCGTTTTGTGCTCGGAATGTGTACTTCTTTCTGATTGGTTGTTGCGCCTGTCTATACCCAACCTAGGTGTGTTAAAAATGCATACTATCTACTCTAACATGTCTATATCAAGTTTCGTTGCATTCCAGCCAATAGTGGCGAAGTTAGAACGATTCCAAAATGTGTATGCTATTGTGTGTACCTAATCTAGTGAATCCAGGCTGCCCAATATTGCTTGGTTTGGGTCAACAGATGCCAAGGGCCCCCGGATACACGTTCGCTAGGACCCCCGGATGCCTAAAATAAGGCCTCTAACAGGACCCCCAGGACCC
This sequence comes from Phytophthora palmivora, assembly GCA_008079305.1. NCBI lineage: Eukaryota > Oomycota > Peronosporomycetes > Peronosporales > Peronosporaceae > Phytophthora > Phytophthora palmivora. The sequence continues at coordinate 12,717 of VOQZ01000642.1, forward strand.
CCAGATACACGTGTATCCGCGGCGGAATATATATAGCATGTCCGGGGTCAAGTTTGGAGGCGGTCACTTTGAATGGCGATATTGAGGTCAATAATTGGTCGTTTGACGCAACCGAGGGCGCAAATCATATCTACGTGTCACGGTGCGTTGCATGGCGCTATAGGAGCGAGTGTATCGTCTATATACGATGTCGACCTGGCTATGTAAACATCGCACACATTTCCACATAGATACAGTCCTTCTGACATGGTTGTCTGGGTAATGCTGGACGTCAGTGCTCAGACGTGTGCACCTATGATGTGCCATCACTTAACATATGTTCTGTGCACAAAAAAGACGTTTCACCGTGACGGAATTCTCAACTAGATCGCTTCCACCGCGATTTTCGCATTGACATTCGAATTACAGTGCTGTGAACGTATTGAATGCGGTTTTCACTTGATTTCAGTAAAGAATACTGATCTTCCATTCAGTGGATGAATTCACGGTAGATGTGTAACCTAATTCTACGTCGCATAGAAAATAATGCTCTTTAGTACGACTACAAAGGCACTTGTAGGAATGTGCTTTTGTTGGACTTCAAAATGGACGTCGATCGCTGATTGGCTGAATCATTCGTACCGCAACATATGGTAAACACTACGATCAACTTTAGGACGGTCTAGTATGCATCTTCCCGAAATTTCAGCTCTTTCCGACCCGTTTTGTGCTCGGAATGTGTACTTCTTTCTGATTGGTTGTTGCGCCTGTCTATACCCAACCTAGGTGTGTTAAAAATGCATACTATCTACTCTAACATGTCTATATCAAGTTTCGTTGCATTCCAGCCAATAGTGGCGAAGTTAGAACGATTCCAAAATGTGTATGCTATTGTGTGTACCTAATCTAGTGAATCCAGGCTGCCCAATATTGCTTGGTTTGGGTCAACAGATGCCAAGGGCCCCCGGATACACGTTCGCTAGGACCCCCGGATGCCTAAAATAAGGCCTCTAACAGGACCCCCAGGACCCCCAGATACACGTGTATCCGCGGCGGAATATATATAGCATGTCCGGGGTCAAGTTTGGAGGCGGTCACTTTGAATGGCGATATTGAGGTCAATAATTGGTCGTTTGACGCAACCGAGGGCACAATTCATATCTACATGTTATGGTATTTTGAATGGCGTTATCGGAGCGAGTGTATCGTCTATATACGATGTCGACCTGGCTATGTAAACATCGCACACATTTCCACATAGATACAGTCCTTCTGACATGGTTGTCTGGGTAATGCTGGACGTCAGTGCTCAGACGTGTGCACCTATGATGTGCCATCACTTAACATATGTTCTGTGCACAAAAAAGACGTTTCACCGTGACGGAATTCTCAACTAGATCGCTTCCACCGCGATTTTCGCATTGACATTCGAATTACAGTGCTGTGAACGTATTGAATGCGGTTTTCACTTGATTTCAGTAAAGAATACTGATCTTCCATTCAGTGGATGAATTCACGGTAGATGTGTAACCTAATTCTACGTCGCATAGAAAATAATGCTCTTTAGTACGACTACAAAGGCACTTGTAGGAATGTGCTTTTGTTGGACTTCAAAATGGACGTCGATCGCTGATTGGCTGAATCATTCGTACCGCAACATATGGTAAACACTACGATCAACTTTAGGATGGTCTAGTATGCATCTTCCCGAAATTTCAGCTCTTTCCGACCCGTTTTGTGCTCGGAATGTGTACTTCTTTCTGATTGGTTGTTGCGCCTGTCTATACCAAACCTAGGTGTGTTAAAAATGCATACTATCTACTCTAACATGTCTATATCAAGTTTCGTTGCATTCCAGCCAATAGTGGCGAAGTTAGAACGATTCCAAAATGTGTATGCTATTGTGTGTACCTAATCTAGTGAATCCAGGCTGCCCAATATTGCTTGGTTTGGGTCAACAGATGCCAAGGGCCCCCGGATACACGTTCGCTAGGACCCCCGGATGCCTAAAATAAGGCCTCTAACAGGACCCCCAGGACCCCCAGATACACGTGTATCCGCGGCGGAATATATATAGCATGTCCGGGGTCAAGTTTGGAGGCGGTCACTTTGAATGGCGATATTGAGGTCAATAATTGGTCGTTTGACGCAACCGAGGGCGCAAATCCTATCTACATGTTATGGTGCGTCGAACGGCGTTATCGGAGCGCGTGTATCATCTATATACGATGTCGACCTGGCTATGTAAACATCGCACACATTTCCACATAGATACAGTCCTTCTGACATGGTTGTCTGGGTAATGCTGGACGTCAGTGCTCAGACGTGTGCACCTATGATGTGCCATCACTTAACATATGTTCTGTGCACAAAAAAGACGTTTCACCGTGACGGAATTCTCAACTAGATCGCTTCCACCTCGATTTTCGCATTGACATTCGAATTACAGTGCTGTGAACGTATTGAATGCGGTTTTCACTTGATTTCAGTATAGAATACTGATCTTCCATTCAGTGGATGAATTCACGGTAGATGTGCAACCTAATTCGACACCGCATAGGAAAGAGTGCTCTTTATTATGATTACAAAGGCACTTGTAGGAATGTGCTTTTGTTGGACTTCAAAATGGACGTCGATCGCTGATTGGCTGAATCATTCGTACCGCAACATATGCTAAACACTACGATCAACTTTAGGACGGTCTAGTATGCATCTTCCCGAAATTTCAGCTCTTTCCGACCCGTTTTGTGCTCGGAATGTGTACTTCTTTCTGATTGGTTGTTGCGCTTGTCTATACCCAACCTAGGTGTGTTAAAAATGCATACCATCTACTCCAACATGTCTATATCAAGTTTCGTTGCATTCCAGCCAATAGTGGCGAAGTTAGAACGATTCCAAAATGTGTATGCTATTGTGTGTACCTAATCTAGTGAATCCAGGCTGCCCAATATTGCTTGGTTTGGGTCAACAGATGCCAAGGGCCCCCAGATACACGTTCGCTAGGACCCCCGGATGCCTAAAATAAGGCCTCTAACAGGACCCCCAGGACCCCCAGATACACGTGTATCCGCGGCGGAATATATATACCATTATTTTTTCTACTATCACATTCACTGCCACATATCCCATCATAACCAACTAATCTACACTTTTATTCATATACATACCCATAATCTACCAACAAACATTCTACAATCACATAACCAACCGTCACCAATTCTACTGCTATACTCTACATTACTATCTTCTACTATTGCATCTTTTACAACATTATTCTGTACACATTCTTCCTCTATAATCAAAACAAATTTACCAAATTCCTTACCAAAATTTATTTTCATTTATCTGACTCTACCACTGCCTACTCTTCTATCTCGTATTAAATACCTCCTACCTTTAAAACTATATGCATTGCCTCTATCAATTTTACTGTCATTTACTCTTTAACTACACACACTACTAAGTTATACACTTCTTTCACCTTTTTATATCAAGCCTCATCATTTTCAAATCTTCTTTCACTTCCTATACCGTTAGTTCTCTTCCTACTCAATATCTATCGCTACATATGCTACTATAATATTCTTCAAACACTTTTTTATCATCAAACAATCTATATCAATTTCAATATTTTACTCAATCTATAACATTTTACTTCATCACTACATTTATTATCGCAAATCTCAAATTTTCAATTCTTTTTCTACTTACAGTAATATCACTTTCCCTACCAACACATATTTTATTAATACATATTTATTCCGCAAAACATGTCTTTAATATGTATTTTTCTACATACAATACCATTTTTTTCTCCTAACATAAACCATATCATAGCACTTTATATCAATGTAATTTTTACAGCGGATTTGAAATCATTTACTTGGCACAACATTCTGTCCTTGTTTGTGTCCTCACATGACTATCGAATTGACACAGATGATTGCGTTATTCTGGTGCTTTCTACAAATGACAAGACGAAATTGAAACACAACCTAATTGAGATATACTTTCGCAAAAGAGTGGGTCAAGCCTCTGTCCGTAATGATTATAATGCGTTCGTAGTAAGTACTGGGACTTCTGCTTTTACACTGTTGTCCTTCCTATTATTGCAAATTCGTTGAGTATGATTGTGCTATAATACGTCGTAATCATGGTGCTAAGTCGATCAATATATGTCGACAAATATTTCTCATGCCAGAATAACCTGGAGTCAGAGCGAAATACTTGTGTTTCTAGACGTACGACAACACGTTGCTGTAAGTTATGAATTATCTTCATCTAGTATTCTTCTCCATTCTTGTTTCGAATAGATTACATATGGATAAATATCCTATCCTTTCCGATACGTACTTAAGGTGTAACATACAAACGTCAAGTTTAACGAAGCAAAGCTTCCGACAGCATGCAATCATACAATTTACAAGTATATTGGGATAATTTGACCAATGAATGGTTGAAATCAAGGGGAGAATGTCACGGAGCGAGCCCGGCGAGTATACGCCTGTGGTTGGACTGTCAAACCTAGGACTTAGCGTTGCCCTTCAGGCAAGCGAAGGCTCGACTTGCGAGCAGTACCGGGCTTAGTAGCCTGAGTTGCGAGCTTTAAGAGTTTTTGGTGTGGTGCGGTGTGCGCTACACGGTAATATAATATAGTTGATATTCAATCAATTAGCATATTTATGTATGTCGGAAAGTCCCGGAAGTGTCCGAACCGTTGCGATATGGCCAACCGCTACATGGGTTCTACATTGGGTGATTTCCCGCACCCTAAAATCGTAGCCTGTCCGTCTGTCTGTCCGTCAATCAGTCACGCCCCTCTCTACTGGACTCAACCCCTCGGTTGGTATCGTTTTCTATGCCCACTTCGCATACATTTTTCACCCATCAAAGCAGCTGCACCTATCGTATTGACTGAACCTGTCTTTCACGAAATTACAAAAATAGCACTGTCCGCATAATGATTCGCACTTAGCGGGAGCCTCCTCGAACTTAACTAAGATTGAACGGTAGTGCATTCTGAACTCATATTTTGGACAATTATATTCTACCAGCATCTATTATAAAAATATTTGTGATTTTATTTAATACTAAAATCAGCACTGTAAAACCGCTCTACTAAACTGGCCGCGGTTGATATGTACTGATTGGCAAACCCGTGTTAGTGTTCAGAGTGCAGACACCACTCTCTGCAGGCAGATAGAAAAGTGTAAGTCAAGAAGATATGGTAGTTTTAGTATAATTTTCCGTTGTTTCGTTTCAACTTGCATTTTAAGCTGGCTAAACAGCTACAGGTTGATTGGTTTTAATGTGGCGAACCTTGAGCAAGTTTTTTATTTTTAACGACGCTGCCGTGTTAGCACGTGTGCTCATAGTGCCGACTAAGTAGTATATAATTCTAGCTATGCGTGCGCAGTTGGAGGGCTCCGACGCGCACCTCGAGTAAAGCCAAACTATCTATGTGGCTTCACCAAGCGGTTTATCTTCCACGTTGATGCAGGTGATGTTACACACAGATCGAATGCTTATCTGTTCTACACAGCTATCTACCAGTGCCATAGCGCAGACTTCGACTGCAGCTATCAAGACGGTTACACTACTACAATGATTCATCACCTACGAAATTGTTTCCACAATAGCCAAACAAAGGGTATTTTACTTGCCGATAGCAGCGTGTACCGCAGTGGATACGATTGGGTAATACTACAGATTCTGAATATCACGATCCTCACAGCCTAGCGTATGACAGAGATCGGCAGCCAGCAGCAAGTTATGTAGGATTATAATGGAGATATAGCAAGTAGCGAGTTTTGATGCTTAGTCTAATCATTTATATAACATACAGCGATTAAATCATCTTACAATCAAGAGTACATTAGAAGACCGAGGTGTAAATTACTCTAACTTTGAGTAGTTGTGTGAGATTATCTACTACAGCTATCATAGTATCTACGGTATAGTTTGATATAGATTGCATAGTACTTATGATTGCTGCGCTACAGCGAAAATGCGGATCAACATCTCTGCACCTATGTTCAGCGAGTTTCGTTGGTACAAAATGGATTTGTCACTACCTGCGCTATTGCTGACGCTGGTGCAATGTCTGAACTACCGCGCTACAAGCTGCTGAGTTGTCCCGACCCAGAAGTGAAAACAACAGCGTATGATATGGAACGGCAGTCGTGTTGCAGTCGTCAATCTATTCCCTAATATATAGTTTTAGTTATTTAAATTGAATATACTCGATACAATCAAGATCGGTCGGTTCGTATATTCACCAGTTTCAACAGCGATCGACTAGGTTGTCGTATATCCATTTCTTCGGATAGTCCATGATAACGGCAGCAAACGATATGGGCAGCACTTCCGTGAATCGCTAAACGAGGTTGGCGAAGATCTGTCAACGTGATACGGGAACACTTTCCTATGGTAAAAACTTCTGAGGTCAGGTTGGGTGAGGGTGATATTAATTACAAGATTTTTACAACAATAACAATTGAATGTTGTATTATATCACGAGAAAAAGTCCAATTTGGAATACAAACGTACACGTTGTTAAGAGGAATTTTTAACCACTCACACTCACACTTCGTTCAATTATCGTTTGATATCAGATGCTCCAACAAAAGTTGAACGAAGCATCCGCGTAGCGGATGCCCAGAGCGCTAGTTGGCATGCTAACCTTGTAACATAATAACCTTCGATTTCGATCTACCGATTTCATTACAGATGGCTTCGCAAATAAGTTATTGTAGTTGTTCCTTTGTTACAGGAGTGATAACTGCAGAGTTCACGGAGCAAACATGACTCTCGAATCAAATTTAACGGAAAGGATTGTCTACAATGCCAACTACATCGTTAGCCAAAATATTGAAAGGTTGCTGTAAAGGTGAATGCGAAGACTGCACGTTACGCTTTGATCTTCGAACGAATCTACTATCGAATACTGTAGATTTTCAACAGGAATGGCGCCGGTTTGTACACGGTCAACCTGTGGATCTATATAGAGGTTCCCACTACTCCACTAATTTTACATATCTTCGAGTCCACTATCATGTCCAAGTATATAGATGATGAACGTTTTTAGTGACAATAATATTTTATGCTACAGGAGGTCATCAGCTACCATATGATTCGATTGACGAGCGGCTGGCACACCAAGGATGTCAAATAAATATTCATATATTAAAAATTCATCTCGAGTACCGTGTCCGTCCGTCAGTCCGTCCTTCCGTCAGCTTTTTAGCGAGCACCTGTCATAAGTACGATTTCGCCGTTGGCCTTGAAAATGCAGGACTCCGATTGGCTATTTTGCTGTCGAGCGAAGCGAAGGCGGCCTCGATTGGCCAATATTCGGATGATGTGGTCAACATAAACGTACTTACTGCAGTCGTTGGTGTGGTCAACATATCGCACTTTTGCGAGTCCCTTCTAAGATAATTGTCGCTGTTTCTAAATAGAAAGCACGCGACGTACGAACGAGAATAGCGTGCGCTGCGAGAATGCAACACGGTAGACAGACAAGGTACAGCCAATACACGAACACCTTTACGAATAATATATACAGCGTAAGGCCAATTTTGGTGTGATGAAATGTTTGATGCAGCTGTCTATGATTTGTCAAAATCAATTGATTGACATTTCTGAAACGGACGATCCCTTTTTGCTGCTTTGTATGCGACTATTTGATCAAATGGACACAATATATGTACAATTGTGACACAAAACAATTATGGCCAAGGATAGGATTTACACAAAGCAGAGGCGGCCAGACCAAGACCATTGAACATGTTACACAATAATTAAAGTGGTTACCTCACAAAACGATACATACACGATGCTTAGATGATACTGCGGGCTACCGAAGAAACGGAGATGTTGGTGACAACATGATGCTTTTCCAACACTGGGGATATCAAGGCCACGGGACTGACGATGAATAGAATAGCATAAGGATAGGGAACATACGACTAAATTGATACGTGTACTGAGAGAAAAGTAAAAATCGTAGCTGATGGAATCAACAAGATAACACGAAACATAATGCCGGGGCCAACACGATATATAGTCCAACATCATACACAACACACGATACTGGGACTATAATACTGGGTCCCGTACGCTATAAGTGGACCAACCTTCATCTACAAGTAGCAAGCAACACGATAATGAGATCGAAAAAGTAGAGACGAGCACAATATTGATATTATTCCGCCAAGACACTGGAATTAGGACTAGGCGATATTATAGCAACACAAAACGAAGATTAACACTACATGATGCTGGTACAATTGAACGGTGGAGACAGACAATGCTGTGATCAACGCGATACAGGTCTAACACGATAGACGATAGAGAGAACTACATGTGTCAAGACGGAAGGTGACACGCGATACTGGCAAGCCTAAACCAGAATCACATATGGTGCACCTATTACCAAACGTAACACGATATTATATACCATGTTTGCTCCGGGACTAAATATAAATAAAAACTTTATGTGTGACGGAACGAGGGCGATAGTTGCTAAGGAGACCCACCCAAGATCGAGTGAGATGTTGTCACGGTGAACAACATTGCACATGGATTCTAAGAACAACCCTGGACAGAGGTCAGCTGTACCCAAATGGAGACTAACACATTGGTCAGAATAGATCAAGTGGTAATAACCGTTTGCCGTCACGATACTGAACCCTCGTAAAGCGACCGAAACTAGGATTGCTATTTACGAGATAGTGCAGCAAGCGCGTAGCCGCGAGCGGAGCGTATTCCAAGGTATCACTTATATTTGGTGTAAAATTTGGTGGTTTTGGGCTTGAAATTATACGTGGCTGGCAGATTGCATAGCGCTTAGGTAACAAAAAGACTAACTGGTAGTGTAGCTCGTGCAGTGAGCGGAATGGTCGGATTTAAAAATGAAACAATGGGTGGGTAGTTTATATAGTAGTGTAGCGAATACTAAGAACAACCCTCGACAGAGATCAACAACACGCGATTTGGATACTGACACGTTGGGTGAAATAGCCAAAGTGATACTAACCGTAGTTCAATACGATATTTAAAATAAACATGATACTAGACTTCACAAGTAGTGGAGCGAACCAAACAATGGCGACTACTTCTGCAGGGTATACGATAGTGCAGCGAGCGCGTAGCCGCGAGCGGAACGAAATCTACCCAATCATTGATACACGCTATAAGTGATAAAGATTAGGTTGGAAACTCTGCATGATCAGTGGATAAAATAGTATTTATATTAAGATCAGGATATTGGTGTAGTGGAGCTCGCGCAGCGAGCGGGGCGGTGGTAGTTAAATATCAAACAAAGGATGGGCACTAAATACAATAACGGATTTTCCCGATTACAAGCCCTGTATGAATTAAAAGCCCAGTGTCGATGTTGATTTTCCCGTCAGAAATTTAAGCCCTGTATCAATGAGAACCCGGTGTACTATTTAATTTTAGAAATCATATACAAACCCTGTCTTAGAAATACTAGCCAGTCGTCCTCACAACGGACTGGTGTCTTGTGTCTGAAGTTTGCACTAACTAGTTGTAAAAGCAAAATGTTCATCACGTGATATCCAACTGTGTGTTATTCCTGGAGGGCTGACTGCATACCTACAAGCGGGCGACAAGGCATTTACAAGAGGTTCAAAGATCATCTGTACTCATTATTGACGAGTGGAAGAACTCTGAGCATGTTGAGTACACTCGCCAGGGAAACCCGAAGCCTCCTAGCGTTGAAGTAGTTGCAGCATGGGTCCGTGAAGTTTGGCGAGACACAGACCAGTGTCTATAATAGTTGATAACTCAATAGCGAGTGCTGGGTTTTCTCCGATTACGGAAGACTAGTTCATCTGGAACCACGATGTGTACGGAAGGAGGTTTCAGCAAACGTGGCACGAAGAAGAAAAATGCGAAGACAGCTTCGAACATAGCGGAGTCGAAGATGAACTTACGAATGCGCTTGCCGACATCGACATAATCAACGGTTAACGCGGTGAGGCGGAAGAATGGGAGGTTGGACGCAAAACATGAGGGACCGAGAAGAAATTTCATTTTTTTCTAGGTAATTAGCTTTTAAAATATACTTCGTTTAGGCTTATTGATATTGTTTAGTCGAGCTTTGTCTATTACTTTCCAATTTGAAGCGACCATCTCCTATTTAGAAGCCCTCACCCATATAGTAACCCCCTCGTTAAAACTGATCATTTTTGTCGGGGTTCTAATAAATGGTAGTCCGGGTACTATACGGTAAAATCGGTTAGTGTAGCCAGCACCAACCAACCATTAACTACCACCGCGTAGCGGCGTCGCTCGGCTAGTATAAATCAAACAAGTTATAAACGAAGTGGTGAGCCTGGCGAAGTATGACTGATCTTCGAAAACGATATGATATTGAGGTTCAAAGATACATATCTCGAAACAAGTGACAACTTTACCAAATTCGTTCACACAACGCACTCTAACTAGCAGGTATGACGCTAGTTGTTGGTACTATAGAACTGTATCTGTAATGGTAAACTTGCATACGATTCTCTTCTCAGTCTATTACCTTGAACTACCGCCCAGCTGTAGCATCAGGGTTTACTAAGAGACTTCGCGGGAGAAACGAATAGTCTTTTTGTGCTTTCGAAACGGCAGAAATGATTTTGATCAATAGAAACGCATTTTTAAACAGAATATTGACCAATCAATGTTACGGGCCTCCACCGGATTACATTTAAAAGTGCTCTTAAATCGTGAGTTGGCCTTCACCGCCTCCACATGATGCACTGTAACCCAACACATCATAAATGTAGCCAGCATCAAATTTAACTTCCATACTCTACAATATTATCCTCTACTACCTCATCCTTTACAATATTATTCTCTACAACTTCTTCCTCTGCAATCAATATTTTATTATCAAAGCACTCACCATATCAATTTTACTATTATTCACCCTGCCACTATCTGCTTCGGTATCTCATATTCCATCATCCCCAACTTTAAAACCACATACATTATCCCTATCGATTTTACTATCACTTGCTCTATAACCATATACTCAATCATCACCTTATTTAATATCACAAACCTCATCTTTATCATTTTTCTATTTGCTATACCATCACTTCCTCTACCAATATAAAATGTGTCACCACAAAATCACTATTATAATATTTACTCATACTTATTTACCAACAAATATTCTACATTAATTTTAAATATTAACCCACTCTACAACATCTTACTTCAACAACCCGGTCCGTCCTATTTTTTCTAATACTCCATATACATATCAGCTTAATATTTGGGGCAACGTTCCCGTCCAGGTATCCAATTGTAGGTACTCCAGAGGTTTTGTCACCAGGTATCGCCCAAGTATAATAATTTAATACAACTGCGCGTAATTTTCATTCAGCTGATAGCAACTCATTCAGTCGGTATCTCTTACCAGAACCAAAGTAATGCTCGCACGCACAAAACGTCACAAATCAATAAACAGATTGCGGAGAAGGACGTAGAGATGAGGAAGCTCGTGTGCAGGAAGCAGCGCGCAGGGAGGAAGAAGCTCGTGAACATCGGGCAGCTCACAGAAAGCAAGAAACACGTGGGTACGAGGCAGCACGCGTCATAGGCATATCCAAGGCAATCTCCAAGGAACGCACTTGGTCCGAAAAGGCTGCTGTTGTCCGTCGACGTCGTGAGGAAGAGTTTATCCCTCACACCTGACATTTAGATGGTAATATAGACGACGACAACGCAAAGACCACAATGAAGAAGAATGGGTTGAGCCGGTAGTGGAGGATAGCGAAGGAAACGCGCAACATTCTGAAACCTGCTCAAAGCTGCGTAAATGAAAGAAACGCTCGGACTTCGACGTGGAAGAAGATGAGATCGATCGTGTATGTCCCGCTGCTCCAGGGTGATTACAGGTCATAGCCCGAGTTTGAGCGGTCACCAAAAAAGTACATGAAAGACACCCGGCAGGTACTTGTGGTGAAGGAGGTGATAAGTGTCAAACGTCGCAATGCCTCGCTCAAGTCCCAGATTCAGTACGTTGGTATTCCTGAAAAGGACATTCCGCTCGTTCCGCAGGAGGCTGTCCTGTTTCAATGCAAGTCCATCTTCACGAATGGTTGGCCTATACGTGAACGATCGTCTGATCCACATGCATCGCGAAAACGCTGACGTTTCGAGTGCAGTTCTAGTCATTGACGCAGTTGATTCAGAACGAGGACGGAACTTGAGAATTACGGTCAAGCGAGGGTTGTACGTGTACAACCACCTGATATCACCAGAGAATTATCGTCATTCGCCAGGTATTCACCAGGTATCAACGCAGTCTCCGCTAATTCCAGCAATCGCAGGCTGGTGCGTCGTATACCAATACATCCGTGACAACTCCAACCACCAAGTCAACATGACGGATGTCTGTATTTTTGCGATTGTGTAACTCAGTTGATGTATCCTTGTGTAGGCTGATATAAATGTCTATCTTGATTACGATATGTGTTTGGTTTTTTATACGCGCGCGGCTGACAGATGACGATGCGGTCGTGAACTGTAACTTGGAGTCACCAACGAATGAATCGTCAGTGCACCAAAGTGCATGTGGATACACGGGGTTATTTCAGTCACATCAGGATCTATGCGAGGTAATTATCCTGGGATGCTTCAGATGGACTGCACGTATAAGACAAACAAGTACGTAGAATGCGTAATTGTATTATACAGGTTTTATCCAAATATTAGCTAGGTATTTGTTGATATTCATGAACAGATACTACAACCAGCTTTAACGATAGTTACTACGTATCCGTTTGGACAAGTTCAACTTGTGCAGTACTCACTTATTGAAACTACCACGGGTAGGTATTTAGCAAAATGCCTAGACCACTTCAAGCGTGCGAATGAGCCCTGACGATTTGTATGGATTGTCATCGCGTAAAAGGACATGCACGAAGTAGATGTCACAAAGCAGAAGCTGTCGGAGACTTGTGTACTGTGTTATCATTTCCACGCAATTAAATGGCTGCATAAAACGATACGCAAATCGAGAGGTATGAATTGTACCCGGCTGATATACGGAACCAGATGAAGCACACCATCACAAATATGAACGGCGAAAGGACGCAGGACAGCTATGAGATGCACCGCGTGGGGTTTGAGAATCGGTCGTGTCGTGACGATCAAAAGGCGTTATGGAAGTACTTCAAAAAGAACTGAGACGATTGCCGCGAGGTGGGGGTGATGGCCTATCGCGTTGACTTGCCTCATTCTACCAACCACGTGTGGAGGTTTTGCAGCAACGTGAAGCAGCATGTGAAAGCGCATTTCACAATGTTAGACAGCTTGGAGCTCTGATTAAGTTACAGCGGCAGAAAGAGGTGGGATATTACGCTAAAGTGGAGATATCAGGGAGATTGCGTGACACCACCTATTCTGAAGAAATGAGCATTGTGCTCGGTATAACAACTCGTTGTGTAGCCGCCGCAATCAAGACGCAGCACGATGTTGCGCGAATACTGACTTGCCAAGGTTTACACGTTCGATGAGGAGGGAGATTTGGCCATTGTCCGCAGGAAAGACAAATAATCCATGCTCAGTCAGAGGACTGAGATGATAATAGGGTAATAGAGTGTGTAGTTGTAGAGTGGTAAGTACGTAGTTGTTACCGAGTATGCGAAGGAAAAAGATAAGTATCTAATCGAAACACAGTAAGTAGTAGTATAATGGAAATGATGGAGAATCGAGAAAAATAAAGTGTTCGAGGAAAAATGAGTAAATGTAGAGTAGTTAGGTTAATAGAAAGGTATATAAGTTGAAATTTTGATTTTAGAATGTGGCGAGGCCCAGGGTGTTTGTATAGCGCAGGCCAAGATGTTCCTCAGGGTGTAGACCCAGAGAATCGACTTGAGAGTCGGCAGCAAGGAGATAGATCCAGAGGTTCGCAGCCGCGAAGCTTAAACCCTGATAATCACTCCCCTTGGTTGGCGTGGGTACCTTGTGTAATCCCTGTCGGCTCGTTTGTCTTCGACGGAACGGCACTCCACCGATTGTAAGTATAGCCTTGAAGATGTGTCGGAGCGCACGTCTAATCCAGAACGCACCTCCACACCAAAAAGGCAAACCGAGATAATCAGATCCCCCAAAACCAAGAATATCACCGATTCAGGGTGCGGGATTTCAGTCAACTCCGGGACATGGAACTTAGAAGACACCTTACCAAAATGCCCTCTTAGCTTGATAAAATCCAACAAATACAGAGTATACAAACACTACAACTAGCCGTCACTTATTCTTTTGGACCCTCGGACGGTGGGTCACACCTACACTAGGCTCTCTCGAGTCCTAAATTCAGGGGTCTAGCTCCCCTAAGACTCACACAAACGCGCACCGCCCCCAATATAGGAGGAAAATACAATCACTAACAATAACCTTCCCTTCACACAAGCAGTCAATTCAAAATCCTGGAAGCGACTACCTAGCACCCCAGAATACCCTTCGGTAATGTGGTGAAGTGGATTAGAAAGGTTTGGTATTGGAATATCCAGGAAAGATCCGATTTGGACGTGATCGGACCTGACGTGATGTGATTGGAGTAGATGACGAGCTGATGTGGGTGGATCTGGTTGTGGATCCGGTTGATGGATAAGATTGATGGAGATTAGTGACACCTTGGGTGGGACGTGATAGATGTATTGGCATACGATCTATACAAGTATCCAGATCCGAAGAGCTGGGAAGATCTCGTATGGATATGGATGATGTGGGACTTGCATGATTGTAATATGGGTGCAACAGTATGTCTATATACACTGTGGAAATCGGAGATCTAAGCCTAGATGTCCAGATCTAGGCTATAATCTACATCCGTGAAGACCAGATCGGTTCGCATATGCGGGTCTATGCAGGAAACTTAGATCAAGGCTCCTGGACCTAGATCCATAGGCGGATCCGAGTGATCCGGGATCTAGGGATATTATGGCAAAGCTGAACGATGATTGGGGGATTAACGGCATGGAATAAGCTCGGATACGTTATGATTACGATTACCACGAAGTATTGCCACTGGATCATGCATGAAAACCCTAGACCAAGTGAATCAAGAAGATCTAGCTGATCTGGAATTGGATCAGCATGATCTGGCTTATTAAGGCATGATCTGACTCGGGGGACGTGTGATCTGGATATTACGGGGGATGATTACGATATTGGAGAAAGGAGAAGTCCAGATCACAACATTGCGACTAGTGATCTAATGTTTATGGTTCAGATCCAAGGTGATCTGCAAAGATGTCGACTGCTAGGATGGTGAGAACAAGAAAGGACAAGAATCAGGATAGCGTAATCAGTCGACGTGTCGTTAAGGATAGGATACAGGATGGGATAGATCTTAATACTAAATCAGAACCGAAATTGCATTGCACGACACAAGTGCATCGCTACGCGCCTGGAAACGGGAACTACATTGGCCCTACGGTATTAATAGCGATTTAGATGTATAGTTCTAGGGTGGTTGATAATATCTAGATAATATATTGGCTAGATCCAACCTCCTAGTATCTTACCCTAAGTGCAGATCCAGGATCCCGGTATTAATTGCTTAGCCGGTAGATCTTCGGTTTCTCAACGATCAAGATCGCGCTATAGGAAGCGCCAAGCAATCAAAGGACACCGCGTAAAGGGAAATCTACTACAAAGGAATTACTACAAGGCCGGATCCAGATCTAGGCCGCCGGATCCAAGCTTGATCTAATCGCTTGGACTCCGGATCTACTACTGGCGAGTGGTGTGAAGACTTCCGCGCCACTCTACGACCTCAACGTCACGCCAAGACGTTCAACCAGCACCGATCGAGCAACTTAGCACTCACCAAGAGAGGAAGATCCAGCCCAACCGACGGGTACACAAGGTGAGCAATTTCAGCAGATCACGGATCATCGGAGGACCCCCTTCGTTAGTCGGTGTCCGGGCATTGGTGGGAAGTTGGATCTAGCGATCTCGCAGATTTTGCTGATCCCGCTACGCAACAATGGTGCGCGTGCCCGGATCTGTTGGTGACTCGGGATTTCACCGTGAGTCTCAAGAAGATGTTCAAGTGAAGGTTGAACAAGGGGAACAAGCGTCATCGGACCTCGGATCGACGATGATGCCGCTGAATGAATCAAGATCCGCGGATCAGCAGAGCGCTAGGAGGAACTCTGCTGACGGAAGAGAGGGGGATCTGGATCCAGATCTAGAAGAAAAACCTCTACCTCCACAGGTCCCCACGGAGACCCCGACGGATC
Organism: Phytophthora palmivora; assembly: GCA_008079305.1. Lineage (NCBI taxonomy): Eukaryota > Oomycota > Peronosporomycetes > Peronosporales > Peronosporaceae > Phytophthora > Phytophthora palmivora. The sequence continues at coordinate 28,979 of VOQZ01000642.1, forward strand.
TCGACGCAAGTCGAGATCCGTCAACAAAACAAGGGTAGGTGAAAGTGGAACCGTACAGATTGGTCGGATCCCCGATCGAGCCTCCACCACATCCACCCAAGGATCCTCGGATCCCCAGATCCGATAAGAAGAAACCCAAAAAGAAGCTAACACGGAAGAAGATGAAGGCTCCAGAGGTGGATGATGAAGATCAAATCGGATCTAAACCTAGATCCAGATCGGGACAAGGTTGGTCCGACGAAGATCTAGAGAATCTATTCTACCACAAGGAACTTCGCGAGTTCCTGGATCGAGATCCCGTGATGCGGATCCTGAGGCTGAAGCAGGTCGGAGATCCAAGGGAACCGTATCAGCTCCGATCAAGACTGCCAACAAATTAGAAGCAGTCAAGGATTTATTGCGACTATTGAAGGAAGCAGGAATGACCACGGGAGTTTTCGATGCGGATGATGTCTTTGATCTGGATCTCAAGGTGATCCAGACTGCCACTAAGGATCTATTCTCCAAGCTCAAGATCCTCGTCGGCGAGATCCCGCAGATCACAGATCCAGTACCATCACCCCCGGCAAGTACTACGGATCACCAAACGTCCTCATCGCACTACGCCTCGGCTGCCGAGGACGAATCAGACCTCTCATCGGAACCAAAGCGAATGTCTCTGGGACCGTCCGGTACTTCAATGCTGGAGACGCGATCCAAGATCCAACGTCGAAATCAGCCGAGATCCGGCCGCTCAAGGACGATCCCGGCCTCCGAAGACCAGATAACAGCAGCTACGACGTCAGATGTCTCATCAGGCACCTTACAGAAGTATTTCGAAGCAGCATGCTCCACTATGCACATGAAGATTTTCAGGGAGGACATCAGGGGATCACCCGTACTCATGAAAGACTGCGCTCAGAGTTCTATTGGCCCGGGATGTATGCTGATGTGGAACGATTCGTGAAGGAGTGTGTGGGTTGCGCTAGTGGTAAGGGGTCACCCCCGAATGCCGGTCCTTCACCAGGCAACATTGAGCCTACACGACCATTCGAGGCCGTCTCCATGGATTTCGTGACTCATTTACCATAGTCAGTCCGAGGGAATACGATTCTGTTGCTATTCTAAGACACGTTCTCCGGATATGTGATGTGCAAACCAATGGCGTCGACAACCGCTCAAGATGTCGCTAAAGCATATGAAGAATCCGGCTTTCGGAGATTCGGAGCTTCCTCAGTGATTCGGCATGATCAAGATCCTCGTTTCATGAGCGAGGTCTTTGCGAGATTCCGAGATCTTATAGGGAGCAAGCAGAGAGCGACTCTCGCGTATCGACCCCAAGCGAATGGTCAACAAGAACGTTCGGTACAGACAGTTATTCGGAGTGCCAAGGCGTACGTTGCGGAGGCAGATCAGTCGGATTGGGATGACCATGCCGAGAGGCTGATGTTCGCCCTGAATACATCTTTTGACGCAACCCGTCTGGACACACCGTTCTATCTTGTACACGGATGGGATGCCCAAGGAACCGTGTCTGCTATGCTGGGACCTAAGCCTTCAACTCTCCCCGAGCGAACTGCTTACGAGTGGCGACGGAAGTTGTAGAGAGACTACAGCTACGCACTTGCTTGTGCAGAGGAACTTCAGCGCAAAGCAAAACGTGCACGTTCCGATGAACTGACTAGGAAGTGGTGTGAGCTGTCTGACCGCCTAAAAGCTGGTTTCGAGAAAGGAGACGCAGTTTGGTTGTATATTCCAAAAGTACAACCTGGATTGAGCCGGAAGCTGGCGCACTTGTGGTATGGACCGTTCCGGATTGAGGATGTTCGAGATGACTTTCGAGTAAAGCTGAAGGTTGAAGACTCGGGATATCGAGTGTACCCTTGGGTGCACATCAGCCGACTTAAACCAAGGGTCATCTTCCCTAGAAGGCCCAAAGTTGAAGTCGAAGTTGAAGACGATGATGATTTTGACGCGGCATTACTACCTGAAGACAGTTGGGAGCCAGACAATGCGAACGACGAGTACGAAATGGAGAGCATTTAGGATGTGCGATTGGTGAAACGAACCCGAACGTCCAAGCGATTCCGAGAGTATCTTGTCAAGTGGAAGGGCTATGCTGATCCTGAGTGGTTTCTAGTGTCTCAGTTGAGTTGTGGGGCGTTTCTGTACGAGTTCAACAAGGGAGCGAGGGCCAAGGCGAGGCTCCAAGCTATGCAAGCTGGAGATGACCACCCGAGGGCCTAGACACCCTACGAGAATGCAGTCAGAACGACCCAGATCGTCGCCGTGTGAATTGAACGAATTGTTTTGAAAACAGTTGATGAAGTGAAGATGAATTTCGGGATGCCATGATGAGATGATACCTGAATGTGGATTTTGGTTCCTGAATCTATGAAGTGTGAATTGATGATGATGATGATGATGATGGTGAAAAGGAGCAAACAAGGAAGTTACGTTTCGAAATGGATTAGCTATGGTGTTAAGATGCAACATGCAGATGTGACTCGGACTAGGAGCGTTCCTGAAAATCAGTCGAAGTCGGCCAGCGTGACCAGGTGCCGCTTGCGGTGCTCCACTGGGAGTAGCTTGTCGCGAGTCGCCTGAGGAAGGTCCTTGACGCGATCCGAGTCGGACTGACACGTGTTTCATTGCACACGGCTGGGTTCACGCTGATCAAGAAGCTTCACCTGCTCTTCCAAAGAGTAAGGAGGTCCAGTGATGGTCTTGTAGGACGGGTCCATAAGGATCCAGTGACAACGCTTTGAGGGATAAGTCCACACTCCAGGTTCTTCCAGGTGCGACTCCCTCATACCCTTGTCAACCCACCTGTTGATCAACCGCTTGTAAGACTTCTTGACTTGGTCGCACTCGGTCTTTCGCTCCTTAGCGAGATTGCTGGAATAGTAGTCCAGTGACTGGTCGATGAAGATCCAAGGACCAATCCACCAGAAGGCACGTCGGTGATCCGACATGAACTCCACAATTTCATCCAGAGCGTCATGTGAAACTTTCGAGAGCTACGTCCGAGCGTGCAAAGCGAGATACTTCGAGCGCTCCTGACACATCTTGTCCAAGGCGTTCGTAGTCCCAGGGGCGAATTTCATTAGGATGCCGTAGTGTCTCCACGAATTCACTCCGGGGCGAGGAGTCTCGATCAGTCGACGTTCCATTGGGAGAAGATCCTTGTAGTCCTTCCGAGCGAGCTGTGACTGCTTACGCTCTTGAACCAGACGTGACTTTCGGGAAGACGAAGCCGACGTGACCTTGGAAGACGATCCTTCGTCGTCTTTGAGCTCAGCACTTGGATCTGGCTCCGAAGCAGACGTGTCTACGCTCGCACGACGCTTGGCCTCCCTAGGAGGCGTTGTCCGGCGAGGCGAAACAGGATTCACTTTCTTGGGAGTGAAAGGCGCGTCACGAGAATCATCTTCATTGTCGTCTCCATCACTTTCGAAGAGAGCTTTGTGGATCTCTTCGTCGTCCATGTGAACTTGTTTGGACAATGGTGGCCAACAAGAAGGGATGTTTCCCGTTTCCAAGTCTGCTTCCAGACGAGATTCAGCGTTCTTATAACACCAGCTCGGGACAAACTTAGTCCAGCGAGTGTCATCCAAGCGTTTCCAGTACATCATCGGTGATAACATCACGGAAAGCATGCTAGAAGGAATCCGGGAATGCACCACTTGACCACTCTGGATTAAGTCCCCCGCCTGATCCAGTGTTAAACCAGAACGCATGAGAACTTGGATGTCTGTGCGCAGTTTGTCCCAAACTATGGGACCATCCAGAGATGCACACACCGTACTCACGTCCAAGAGCGGCGAGGCGACGGTGTCCAGAGCTGGTTCACCATTTGGAGTATATGATGAGGGACGCTATTGGATGTTCTGAAGATCGGATGAACCACCCGCCGAATGATCCGAAGACTTGGTGTTCTTGGGAAGTGACGACGACAGTGGACTTGGAGGATCCTTAGAGAAGTCAACAGGATCATCTTTCGAGCCCGAACGAGGTCTCGAGTCTCCAGGATCTTGCTTTTGCTCAGAGTCGTCATTCTCATCCGCGAACACATACGGTTCAGGCCGCAATATGGGATCATCCAAAGTGTTGACAAAAATCTGAGTTTTCCAAGCATCAGGAGGATCTTGATGATCGCGAAATTTCTCCAGAAGTGCTTTCAGGCGAGGCCAATTGCCGTCTACCCGAGTGTCATGGCGATGGAGGAAGTTCATGAGTCTGGAGGGATCCAAGGCTGACGCTTTCAAGCGATTTTCCAGATCGTAGACAACCTTCTGCAACTCGTCATGGTCACTCTCCAGACGCGTGATGCGCACTTGGAGTGCACGTTCTTGACGCTCATGTTCCTGAGCCTCGCGCTTGTAATCACGAGTGTGTTTTTCCAACTCGGAGATGATGTAGCCTTTGGCGAGCTCAGCTTCTTGGTGCCAATACTTCTGGAGTAGCGAGTAGTTCGCGCGAACCTGGCGGACCTCTTCGAAATCCTTCAAAGTACGCCGAGTTGCCTGAGAACTCGAACGTTGGGTGGAAGCCTCCAAAGCGCGATACTTGTCCAGAAGACGTTTCATGAGAGTCGTCATCCCGAAGACTTTCCGAGCCAGATCTTGAGCGCCATAGTGACGCAGAAGAGAAGCCGTTTCCCGCTTGGTCGAGACGCTTTTCAGCGCCAAAAGGAATTCATTGGAGTCAGGCTCTAGCGTATCCGCCAAAGGAGTCAATATTTTACGACGGATGTTGACATCCGGACTCAATAGCTTGGTGAGGAACTGTACGTCCGTTTCCGAAAGTGACTCCACTCCCAGAAGACGCACAACTCCACCGTAACCACCACGAAGAAGGCTCCCGTTGGATAGATCCGCAGTCGTCGCTGGAACTCCCACAAACATCGTGTTCGGGTTAGGAAGATGAGAGGGAGGCGCAGCAACGCGTGTTGGAGAGATTTGACCCTCCAGGCGGGGCGTGCCTTGACCGCAGCGTCTGCCAGAGCATCCAGCTTGTCCATATCATCCTTTTCGAAGCCCTTGGTCAGCAATGGCCGCAGTGCGCGCTGGATCAGGTCCTGGGCCTTGTACGCCGCTGATGGAGCACCCGTGGACGCCGGAGGCACGTCTGGAAGCGAGCTGCCGTCGGAAGCAGTCGCCGTGCTTGAACCCGAGCGATATTTGCTCGAACTCCGCTTCTTTTTGTTACCAGAGCGTTCCTTTGGAGCCGCTCCTGCTTCTCTTTCCCGTGGATTTTGCGGCGCTAGAGCTTCGACTCTTCGGCGCTTTTGCATCCCTATGTTCCGGGACTTGTGGCGTCTCCGCCGCCTCCTTTGAAGTTTCTTGAGCCGTCTCACCGCGCTTGTCAGCCGAGGCCTCCAAGCCAGAGCCGGAAGTTGCACCGCGGTCACCCTCAGTAGCGCCTGCATCCTGAGCACCCGCCGTTTCGGGCTGGGCGCTAGAGAGTGGCTCTGATGCTGAGGAAGGCGAACCGCTAGTTGGCGCCCGGTCTCCGGAGTTGCTTGATGTCTCGCTCATCGGTTGCTGGATCGTTGGAAGTTCTCGTTGTGAATGGAATCATGGTTGCCACTCTGAATTGGGTACGACAGTTGGATAGTAGACTGGGCGCAGAAAAGACCCAATCTGGGGCAATCGCCTAACGGTTTTGCAATTCGGGATGTCAGGTCGCTCGGGATAGCTGCGTTCGTTTGGTCGGCTTATGTTCTGTCACTTCGGTGGTAATTTCCTCAGTGAAAGACCGTGTATCCGAGGGGCAGTTGTGACGATGTGCCTCTGAATTTTCTAGGCCCACCCGCAGCTGCCCACCCGGGACAATCCGCACACTGATTCGGGCAAAGATGATGGTTTTCGAGATGGGTATTGAGTGGGACTCCTGGGCGAATTGATTGTTTGGACTTTGGGGATGCAGATGTTCGGTTACGGAGAGGCTCACAGGTTGGAAGCGTACGCCCTGAATGGGTACCACATTCAGGATGCAATACCGAAGCTCAGTCCGACCGCCGACTCCTTGACGGCAGGTATCCACGAGAAGGAAGCAAGTGCCCTCGGAGAACGTATCCCGAGGTGCATCCTACCTTGACGGAGCCGAACATTACCCAAAACACCCTGAAACTCCAAGGTTTCCACAATTACGACCCTACCTACACATGTAAACCCCAAGACTGTCTCCCTCATCCTGAAAGTTCGATCGCCTACCGGATATGAAGACTCCATCCGAAGATATGAAGCATACCCCGAATGTACATCCCGAATGACAATACATCCTGAATGGTCAAGTGACTGTCGAGGAACAAGACCGAAGCTCAAGTTGCTGAAGATAAGTTCAGTCCGGAAGTCAGTTTACTGACATTCAAGCATAATCAAGACAGTGCGACCCAAGAGTATCGCAATCAGATGATTACACCGTGCAAGAACAAGGCCAGTGCTGCCGATCTCAGAAGAGCCGAGACATCGCTGATGAGTGTATGCAGATCCAAGTTCAACGTGACATTCCAAGTATAATGAGACCAAGTCTACCCGAGTGTGACCTCACGAAGTAAAGGGAGACCGCCAAAGAAGTACCAAGACTACCTAGACTGAAGAAGCATTTAGAATACCAAGGTAGAAGATAATTTAAAACAGAGTTTGATTTGTATCGTGGAACACAAGTGCTTTCGAGTTTGATTTGTGTCGTGAAGCTCAAGTGTCTTCGACGTTGTGAAGTACAAGCGTCCCTCAGAACACAGGCGACCAAGGGAGGTCGTCGTGTTACCCTATACATCTCGAGGAAGGACTACCTGGAGGATCGCTCCAATTAGGAGGGCCCCAGAGTGAGGACGACCAAGGCTGCGCTAACCGTGTAATAACTCTCAACACGTTCAAGTCGAATTAACTTGTGGACCTGTGGGCTTGAACACTCGGAGTGATCCAGTTATTTTATTTGCTAAGTTGCTAGTGGACACTCCGAGTGCCCCTTGCATTTCATATTCATTTCCCTGCGATCTTAGGAGGTTTGGTAGTGATCATCCCTAGAATTTGACTGTTGATTACTGTGTGTTTAGGAAAGACATTCTATTGTTCCCCTCAAGCATTTCGAGGGTTGTGCGCGTAGGGCATCCCGAAATTTACCTGTATTCGGGCGTGCTAACTAACTGACAGGCTGCATATTGTATATTCAAACTCTGTATTATTTTAGGTTATCTTTTGGGAAGAAGGTCTTTACTCGTGATCTCTCAACCCACATTCAGGACCTCCAGGATACATACAGCCTGGAAGTTTATACATTTTTGTGTGTCTATCTTAGGAATACAAATGCCCAGTGAAACCCGGTCCGCCGAATTAATCGACACTTATAGGGATTGCACAAGGTCACACGCCAACCTGGATCGAGTCTAGTACTTGATCCAGGACCTGTACTACCCGAAAGGTCGGTTCTTCAAGAAGGACCACCCCCCACTTTTCGGGCGCGCTATGCTTTGGGCGGTCAAGCGTTCACCCACTTCGCCACACACCACTTTCCTTCGTCATCGCATTGGTCGACCCTGACGAACAATCTACTGGTACAGAAATTGCCACTGAGCAAGTGCTGCACTGCTTAATCAGTGTCGTCACTGTCCTCGTCGCCGCTTGAAGATGCGTAGTCTTGAGACGGAAACCTATGCCGAACTACCAGCTTTCCGCTACTCAGCTTTTCCATCGCCAAGCAACTCTTTGGAATGGAATGGACAAAAGGCCGCGTCTTCTCAAAATATGCCGGTGGGACCCCCCTAGTGTGTGATTAAATGGAACAAATAGAAATACGTGTTAAGGTATGTAAATTTTAGAAATGAGATAGTTAAAAATGTAAGTTGAAAGGTGTAAAAAGAATACAATTGGAGGAGTTTATTGAATTACAAAACATGTGAATAACATATATTTAGAAGTATGTTGAAATTATTTATGTATATAAAAATAAAGTAGAAACTATAACAGAAAGAGGAAATAGTGTGTTGGTAAAATATGTGAATGTATAAAGGTAAATAATTTGATAGTAAAATGTACTAAAGTTGAGATTAGGGTTAAAAATAAATAGCAGAAAAATGTCGTAGTAAATGGTGTGGTTGTGAAGTTATATGTTTTCAATTTGGGAGCGATTTAAGTTAGATGTGGATTAGTGGTAGTAAAGTTTATTATAGTAGAATAGGTCTGCATTCATGATGTGAAGGATTCCATGTAATCCAGAGGAAGCTGGGTATGTACGTCTATATTTAAAGAGTATTTTTACATGGAATCGAGGTTGGCATGACATGGAACCCAGGGTATGCAATTACATAAAATGGATTCAAAGTCCTTTGTGATTGCATAAGTATATTTTAAAAGCACAAGACCATACTTCGTGCATGTCTTTAACCGTTACCCTTGGATGTCGCAAAACGCTTCCAACGGGATTCGTAATTTGACACAACCCCGGAACTTAGGTATCATCATCCTTGACCGAAATTGGAGAATTGAGTAGACCAAAAGCCAGATTCAGTCCTCAGTACACCCAAGACCCATTTTAAAGTTCATGTAATATCCTGTGTATACATGCTACGAGCCTTCAATCAGCGCTGTATCAAATACACGAATTAATGTCCGTGGGAACACTACTGGTGTTTTGTTGATGGGTGCCATGAAATAAGATTGTGAGTTGTTATTGCTTGTACAGGTGAAAACGCACAGGAAGGTAACCTTGAAATCGATCGTACGACGTTTACCGTCATCTAAGTAATTGATGGAAGGCCTGGGCGCCATTCAGATTCTACAGAAATCGTTTAAGTAGTTTTCGAATTCCCTCACGTTCAAAGCGCGATAGTTTTCGTCTAGTGTCGTCTATACCACCTCCTTTTCTTCGAGATCTTGTTTTCTTGTATTGTAGATATCTCACCGCTCTAAAGTTGCAGATTGTAAGCGGCTCCAAATTATTGGCACGAGAGGAACAGGAGCAGAACTTCTACCGACCAATGCGCATAAAGTCAGGAGGCTTTAGTGGTGAGTTTTTGTTTGGCGACATAAAGCAAATTTGTGCGAGCATGGTAAACTGGTAGTCCTGGTGAACCGGCCGGTACAGGGTCATGCAATAATTATCTTCAGTTGCTCTACACAATTAAAGTGTGGAATTGTGCATAATTAATGTGACATCTTGAATATTGGCTTCTGCTACGTAGTCACTAACTGGATCTTTGTGGTTTCGCTTTGAGCAAAATATTTGCGGTTTGTTAAGTCCACCTATGTTGCGTACGAGTATTACTGTGTGGTTCAACATGTCTCCTTCTTGACGAACGGAACCATTGTGTTAAGGCGGAGTGGTAACCCCCTATGCATGAGGTGGAATGTAGGCCAAAGGGAGTTACATGGTCCGAATTGGCATGGCGTCCTCCAAAATACCCAGCCAAATTTTATCTACGTTAATAGCTTCGGTTGGAGATAGTTCATGCAATAAAATACATGTTGACTCGTACTCCTATTCAGATCGTGATCGGATTACGTAATAAACGCATCGCGAAATTGGCGATGTTGTGGTGCATATTTCCATTGTGGACAGAAGTTTGTTGACTTTAAGGTCGAAAAGGATTATCTTGCATGCGCTTCTACATCTTTAACAACATGCCACATACATAGCAAAGCCGTAGCGTCAGGGAATATCTCCTCAAGTGCGTTGAGCAACGCTAGATCCCTATCGACAAATATGACTTGCTGGAGTTCAATGCTGGGTTCCAAGATGATATCTTTCGATGCCTGTGGAGCAAATCGAAATCCTCCTTGCTCCTCTTTTTTGAGTATTCGGCTTGTATGTACAGTCGAGTAGGAATACATCTGGATTTTGATTCCAAATTCCAATCAATTCTTTAACTGCAGAAAATAAACGTGAGACCCAATGGTGCACATTGACTTGATAATATTATAAGAGATGTTTTTCCTACTGGTTTCAGACCTGACGGCCTCAAATTCAACACGAAATAGTGAAAGATTTTTCTCCATTTGAATTGGAACTGTACCAGACAATAGAACCCGAGGCACCCCAATTCTTGTAAGCGTTGGAATAAGTGCCATTTGGGGTCTATTAGAATTACCAATAATTACCGGATGATCCTCGTCAATAAAATTTGTATGGAAACGTTCTCTTGCTTTCAATAGAGTCAAATACTCATGAAAGTCTCCCTGTCCAACGCGCTCGACTACAACAAATACCAAGTTGAACTGCCGTCCACAGAATCTCAAATATGTTGCATATTTTCAAGACGAGAAGTCGCGTAACTTTGTCTTACAACTGATTCATTTCGAAGAGCGACAGTTGGTACAATAGTAACTGTTGTTATTGGGCTTTTTGGGTGGGTGATGTAGTGAGCCGAGTAGAGAATATTTTGCCACCACCAGTTGGTAAAATTACAATTCAATGTTTTTGTGGTTTAGCTACCAGTAATAATCCTTTCTGCGTCCGCAAAGCGCTCAACTTCTCTTTTAGCAGATGCGAGTGTGTAGGAGAATCAGGAGGACGGATTTTGTGAATGGGTGGGTATGTTAGCGCCTCCACCTGCATGACATTCACTTGCATTTCCACCTTAGATAATACCAAAGTTGTCTGTCCAATTTGCTTCCACAGCGATGTATTGTCGCTGTATATAAAATTGATGATTGGTGTTGCTGTCTCAATCCAAGCCAAGAAATCTATGCCAACTACTCGACCCAATCCAGAACTTATGTAGCTGGTCACGTGAAAGCGATCATAGATCTTTGTTAGCTCAGGCGTAAACGGTTGAAGCTGTTTCGTGACTATGATCAGCTTGCTCGTCTAATAAGTCATCGGATAGACGCATGTCTCTAAAATGCGGATCTATAATCGATGTTGCAACATGGCGATACGTAGAGGCATCTAATTTCATTTCGCTGGATTTTGAAAAAACCTTGGTTATGCTTCTTCGAATTTGCCCAGCATTCATTACTTTTCCGACCTTTACGAAAACATAGTCTAGGTAAGATTGCCCAGATCCCATTTGTTTGGGAAATACCACGTCGACAAAACCGCTTATGTTGGTCTTACCAAGTAGAAATAAAGGATGATATCAGTGTGTAAGTACAGACGCAAACTTTACGAATAGCTTGATTTTTCCGATAATATTTATGCTTTTATGATACACTTGAATCAACGAAAATCGGTTTCGAATCGCGTAAACCGAACGATATTTCACATGACTATAGCGAATTCAAAATGATGGTAACTCCGAAGCTCGAGCTGGTTGTCCAAATGTAAAGTGAATCAAAATGATCACATCATCCATTAAAAATGTCACATGCCAACAATCATCTTTTAACACGAGGAATATTCCACGAACCCCCATTTTTGTCGAATGTCTGATATATATTGATCCGAAATACGAAAGTAAATGATGAGGTTGAACTGAAACGGGTTATCCTTTCTGGTCATAAACCAGCTACCATCGGGTTTTGCATTGACGCCATCAATAAACTTTGTTGACTCGATCTGGGCTCGAAGTCTTTCAATATTAAACCCCCTAAGTAATATTCGCCCGTAAGGCGTGTCCGATACCGACCGAAAGTGAAGAAGCCATCGAAGGGATAGAAACCAGCACAAGCAACCTTACCCAATATACTAATGCTGCACATATACTCGTGATGCTACTAGCTTGCTTAATTTTGATGCAACGTAGTAATTTGTTAATAGTGATGTTGAACATACCACGTATCGGTAAACACTATACCTTTCAAAATCATCTGTTGAATTTGAAACTGAGGTATCCGACGCAGTCTTGTATAGCGCAATCAAACTTTTACAGACATGGGATGGATTTCATCACGATCAGGTTCGAAACCATCGATTCACAAATGGTTTGTAATCTTTCAGCACTCTCTCTTACTTGACTTTGCGAGCTGAATCTCCACGCTGGGTTTTGAGTTTTACATTTTTGAAAACACAACGCCGCCATCCGAATAAGTCTGGCCATATGCCTCCGGTAAGTACCAGAGGCGTCTTTTAAGTACCCAAACCATTTATGGGTATTCGAAACATTGACACTTTCAGCAATGACATATCGTCGAGTTAGAAAAGAGGTAGAATCAATCAACACGACCCCTTCTCAAGTACAAAGACACGGCAACGTTCAAATTCTGATCCACCGTAGATTTCTAAGACAATTTAGCCAACTTCATCAACTCGAAGGAGGAATATTCTGTATGCATTGGCAACTTAATATGCCAGTGAAGTTGTCAAAGGAGAGAACCAAAACCGCCGTCATCAACATCGTTTGAGCCAATGTCACTCTCCAATTTATTAAACTTTTGTAGTTCTTTACAAAACGATTCAGGGACAGCAGACATAATTACGGGTGGAGAAACGTGACAAAACGTTTCTCGTACCATCAAAATAGTTTGTACCGAAACCGGGTAAATGACAGCCGTATCATGCGAACTGGTATGTCATTCCATCGTTCGTTTACGGCAACAAATGTAGTTGCAAGTGCTACAAATTGATCCTTCGTAAATTGGAAGACCCTTTGTGGGTGACGTCACTTTACCACTGCCATCTTTTAGTGATTTTTCTTCTGTCGTTAGAGTCACATATTGCAAAGAACGTTAGATCCCATGAATGGTTGGTTTATTCGTGTGCGGGATTGAATGGATACGGGATAGATGTGCTCGAACTTAACTTGGATTGGCCCCTACACCATAATGGCAAGACGTATGCATCAAAACGCCGATTTACTGATTAACAAAAATACCTAACTTCTGCAGAACAACAGTACTGACTTGGTCATCGTCGCTCGTTACAACTACTTGTCTTTTAGTGCGATATGTTTTGTTTTAGTCGGCAATCCTGGCGGGCATGCCGTTGCATAGATTTTAGGGATTCATTCAATACGGGACAAAAAAACGTCTCTGTTGGTATCTCGTTCATCAATTTGATGTTTCCATCAAAAAGGTTCACAATTACACTCATCTAATGGTCATTCTGACGGTGTCAGTCCAATGGGCTTTTCTTTTGAAATTCCTTGGGGCATGCTGTGCGCTGAACGCGCACATGCTTGGCCCTCACGTACCAAATCACCCACAGAATTGCAATAACAAAACGTACGTAAGCCTGATCACAGTTTTCTAAACCACTGCGATATCACTTCGATTATTCCGCTAAAACTGGTGTATTAAACCATATTTTCTATGCCAAACTGACAATCATTATATCGTACCCAGTGTCCACAGAGTTGGCGAAAATCCCAGTTCAAAAGGAGTTCACTTCCACATGATAATTGGTCTCCACGGTATCCGCAAGATAACCCTTTTATAACAGTCTTCCAACCGTATGGTTGTGCGTATTTTACAACGGGATTAATGTGGTGCACACAAAGCGTTATAATTGAGATTTACAAAATTAGTCATATTTCAATTCAACCAGTTTAAAGTTAAGTTAATTCCGCGTGGGTGCATTGCGACATGTGTCTCGTAATCATCGGTGGTGTATGTTACACCACAATGCCGTCATCAAGCGCACGCAGTTTCGCTTGTTCCAATCATTTGTGGCCCCGACACAATTTATGTTGGGTCCACCTGCGGACTACCCACTATGGAATCATCCCTAGACGACTGCACACTTCCACCCGCGCCCTTCTCCAAATTCTCAGTCTCACCGCGTGCTGATATATGCACGCGGATATTTTGCTTGCCAGCCTTCTGTCCGAAAGACACCCGTGACATACCGGATGCAATATGGCGTTCTCAAACAGCATATCATGAAAAGCTTTGTCACCCATTTATGGAGTTTCCCTTTTATGTACACTTCCATGCGGTTAAATGCGGCTCTCGACCACAACGTGGCCTCGTCTTTAACCGTAATTGCTGGAGAGACGAACCCATTAAATAGTCCATCCTACAGAGCGTCAATTACCGGTTATAGCTTCCGTGCCCTATCGGTAGTGACACGGTCATCATCGTGAAGACTGGAATACAGGTTTCGCGAGATATGCAGAAGCCGATCGCGAGCCATGAACAGGCCGAAACATCCACGCGGAATTGCTTCCTCGTCTGTAGACCGCTAATGATGAGCCATTTTTCCCTTGTTAGTAACGATCGATCTTGCAATCATTAACCCTAAAACACGCATAGCTCTCGAGGTGTAAGGTTTACAAATCTAAAAAGCTCATCTCACAACTTCCTCTTGGTCTTAGGTTTGTAGCTAAGGTTCTTCAGCTGACGCTTAACTTATTTCGCGTGTTGGTCTTCCACTCTTTTGTCACTGTAGTACTGGCTCATCTCGTCTGCGATGAATCCGCAATGCTCGGGCTGCACGAAGTAGAAGAACATCCCGGAATGAGTAGCTGCGTCTCCGAGCGCCTTGGCGGTAGGTCCCGCGGTTCGATTGTATAGATTCGAACAACCTTCGTGGATAGTTACCGGCGGGCGAGGTTCACACAGCTGCACGTAGTTGTCGTAGCTAAGCCGAACTAGTAAGAACCCGCCATCGTCTTCAGGAATGCATCCTAACCCGACCCGAAGTTGAACATACCACCTGCAACGCATATGAAATCGCCATCGAAATGCAGCTGAGGGGACAAGGTAGTTGATCATCATAGTTAGATAATTCGTCTTCAGATGTATCATTGTCATCGACTCGATCGCTGTTTTCTGCATTGGACTTGTGTGTCGCACACACACGTGAATCTTCGATTGCGTTAACGTAGTTGGTGTCTACAACTTTTAAGTTAGATTTTTTAATCATGTATGAACCTTTGGTTAGCCTTCATTTAGAACATTACAGGTCCCTGGGACTTCTGTTGATTCTTTTCCTACATCTGTAATACCACCGTCGTCTGGGACTTGACCGCCTTCACCCGGGTTGTTAGATGAATCGCAATCGCCATCAGCATCTGTAAATTCAAATTTGACTCCTTCAACCCGATGGCCTGTATAAAATGGGTTAACAAATCGTATGGATAGGATAAGTTGCAAATTTAAGTTGTATTTATACAGCACAGAAATCAGTTATACTCTATTTTTGAATGCTTTTAAAAAATAGAGTGTAACTTGTCTCTATCAAACCGCAAACAAAAGGCTTATCAAAACTTAGCACTGCCTTTGGTTGCTGTGCCTGGAATATGCGATATGATCGGATCGCATTTATGTCCAAGTCTTGGGAAATAGGTTTTGCAAAACGGACACACAACCGACACACCATGCATCATATTTCATAGGTTTTCTACATCAGTGGCTAGGAAAATCTCCATCAATTTGAGTCTCAGTTTGAAAATCGGGGAGCTTAGCACAATGACCAGTGCGCTGTAGAATCGTCGTGCTGAGCACGTTGTACAAGAAGGGGTGACGACGTAGCGGGCTATATGGGGCGAATTGGAAGCTGCTGGGTGGAAGCACAAGCTTCCACGAGCAACATCGCTCGAAATCAGGTGGAAGTTTATACCTCCTGGCAGGGGTTCAGACGGCGTGAAGGGCAAGGATTACTTTTTTGGTGAATGGAGTGTACGAACCCTCTACGCATCAGGTATGTTCATCTCTTTTGCTATTTAAACTATTGGTTAGTAGCTAACCTCTCAAATCGCTGCTTTGTAGTTCATACTATGGTAGCCGTCAAAGCACCCGGGGTAGCGTGTTCCGTAAAAGTGAGGATTGTGCTATTACTATAATATGTGTGGTTATCTGTCTAACATGTACTGGTATAGCTTCGTCTCCAGGGTCCACAAGTAACGCTGCTTTACCTCCAACAGCCCTCGGAGCCAGTGGTAAGCCAACTCTACAAATGGATAAAATAAACACTAAAATGTTATATTTACTATGCAGGCAACGATAGAGAAAGCAATGGAAATCCACGTGAAGAGGGTAAAGAAGACGAGTACTGTGACGGGGTCACACGAGCACCTTGCTTGAGGAAGCGTGCTATTAAGAGTATACAAACGCTAATTGAACGGCAGTTCACTAGTCCCTGGTCTGAGGGGACTTAATAGCCAGTTTAGAGTAGATTTTAGACTGATTTATATTTACGGTTAATTAGGTCAATTGGCCTGTAATACAAATGACTAATTAACTATAATTGTTCCTATATATGTATATAAAAGTAGGTCAAATACGATTGGTTGGCCCTCAGCCACCTCAACCTACGTGGCAGTAGTGTGGCCCACACCACAGTGTGGTCCACACCACTCCATCAGAGTATTAAAACAAATACCCACAGAAGTATATCTACTTCTAAAGGCGGTACCCTTTCTTAGGGTACCCCTTCATGTAACCCCGTTACATCCTCCCCCACTTAGGTTAGAAACACCTCCAACCAATGAGGAGCTAGGAAGAGAGCTCCGCTCACTTTCCTGTCCTTGTCGATACCCATCGACGAGCCACCGTTGTGGCTTTAAGGCATTCATTCAGCCTTTTTACGCGTACCAGACACCCGGAGGTTTCCACGTCAACCTCCTTCAAGATGCCTAAGAAGGCAAGCACCCGCGGCGCTTCGGCACCTTCCAAGTCTAAGACCTCGCGGTCGAAGACTGCTAAGGCCAAGTCGAAAGAACAAGACCGCTCCGCGCAAGGAAGTCCGCAAGGCGGCTTCCGAGGCAGCCAGCAAGCGTACCGCTGCTGCTGCCAAGCAAGGAGGGAGTCCGCGACGCAGTCGCTCGCGCTCCCTGTCACCCGATGATAGGCCGACTCCTCGGTTCGCCTATCGGGACCACAGTCCTGGGCCAGAGTCCCCGGATTTTAACATCCCTTTGATCACGGGATCGGAGTCCGACGGGGACTCTCCTGGATCCGCTAAAGATCCATCTTCTTCTCAGGATGCTCCTTCACAGGATGCTCCTGCACAGGATGCTCCTTCACAGGACGCTCCTGTTGATGATGCTGAATCATCAGAGGCAAAGGCGGCTTCGACAAGTTCGCCTGCCAAGAACCTTGCCTTAACCGAAGGTAAGGCTCGAGCCCAAGCTGCGAAGCATCTTCTCCAAAACGGGCTGGTGAGGGTGCTGCTGCTGCTAAGAAGCGCGCGGCCTCTGGCTCTCCTACGTCAGAGCCTTCAATCGCTAAGGGATTCAAATCCCTGTTCGACTCCTCAGACGAAGAGGAAGAGGAGGGGGCTGTCTCCGAGCCCCGAGAGATCTCCAATGATCTCGATGAGCAGCAAGAGCGTTATCAAACTGCTCAGCTGCAAGGCACTCCTGTGTCTCCCATGCCGGTGTATCCTCGCGGATACTACCCACCGGATGCGGGGTCTGGGTCTCCAATGTATTTGGAGCACCTCAAGGCCCCTCGTGGTCTAAACCATGGGCGCACTTCGCGTGGCGCCTATGAGCGTGCCTCGGTTCAAGGCGAACTACTCTTCGTCAATGACATCGAAGGCGCTAGGTGTGGGTTACTTGCACCACACCGAATTCCGCTTAAGGAATTTCAAGTCTCCGGAAGAAACCGGAAGACCGTGGTAGGCTCTTCCTTGTGTGTGGGTACCCTTGGGTACAGCCCGAGAACACCACAACCCAATCCCAGGCAGTAGACCTGTTCTGGAGATGGGCTTCTCTAAACAACTTTACAGGTCAGGAGTTGAAAGAATTCCGGGAAGATCGTCTGTTGTCCTATGTATTGGACCAGCGAGATCTTCGTATTGAGTTTGCCCACTTAGTCGCTAAGCGGCAACTCCACTCCGTTATGGAGGGACTTAGACAGCAGTCTAAGTCCAGCGCTCAAGACGAGCGCGGGTACGGTTCCGTCAACCCAGGGACCGTACACCGTAAGGCGGCTAAAAAGCCGCGGACTACTTACGCCCCGGCTGTTGCAGATCCCAAATCTCAACAGCCTTCATGCAGTCAACCCGGAGCTGGTCTTCCGGCTCCCACGAGTTCTGTGGCGAGGGGTAACACCGCCACTTCACTAGCGCTTCCCAGAGCGCCGCCGCTCCTGGACAACCCGCTCCACATGGTAGTGGAGCTCGCCGTTCCGGTCAAGGAGGGCAGGAGGAGCTCTCGCACGCGTTTGAGTACGAGGCTCCTTCTCAGCCTTATCCTTCTGGACCCTCATCTTCGGGTCGGGACTCTGTGGGGTCCCTGTTGAGTGGTGAGGTCCGTCAGCTCCGAGATTGCGTCTATGCGATCGCGATAGCCCTTGGGCTTGGACCTGGTGGTCAGGCTGACTCTCAGGCTGGCAAACCGGGGACACTTTAGGTCCTTCGTCAGGATTTGGACGCTCTTGGTCATGAGACTCATGAGCCCCATGGGCGCGTTGACCGCCGAGTTCCGGCTGCTGCCTTGAAGGAGCTCCGTCGAGGCTTAGACGCTCTAAGCCATGAGGTGCATGGTCGGATGCCCTCCTATGAGCCGCAGGGGTACTCGTACCACTCGGCTTATGGGTATATTTCTTACCCGAGTTCTTCCCACTCGGTACCGTCATACCCTTCGTATGACTCGCGTGGGTACCAGCCTGCTTTTTACTCGCAGGCTTCGACACCGGCAGCTCCGGTTGTCCAGAGAGCTCAGCCTCGTTTCGAGGAGGTGAGTTCTCACCTTGGTCTTCCTCCGTCCGAGAAGGAAGACCCAGCGGATCGTGATACCGCTTAAGACGCCCCACGTAGAACGTCGGGTGCGTCGCCATTGACTTTGGGAGGTCAATGGTATACGCCGCGCCATGTCTGGCCAGGACCGCAAAGGGTCCGATGAAGCGGTGCTTCAACTTGTTGCTCTCTACAGAGTTAACCACCTTTAGCGGTAGGTTTTTAGTGTCTAATAGGACTAATTCACCCCTTTTAAACACGGTTAAGTTTCCTCTTCCTTTTGTGTCTGAGTACTCCTTTTGTCTATCTTGGGCTAACGCCATTGCGTCTCTAACCCGGCTGATTAACGTCAGCCTGTTGTCGATAAACGACGACAACTGTCTTTTTAAAGACTCGGACTCTATTTCTGAGACCTGGGAGGAAAAGGCTTTCCGAGCCTCTCCCCCACTTACGATGGAGGCCACGGTGCCTCCCCGCAAGGTTAGCGGCACCTGGGGGTGTCGTAACCCATTCAAGTAGAACGGGGTAAACCCCGTTGATGTGTGTACCGCATTGTTGAGTGCAAACTCAACCATAGGAAGCTGGTCCGACCAGGACCGAGGTGCTTCCGCACAGATACTGCGCAGAGTATCTTCGAGCACGCGGTTGACGCGCTCCGTCTGACCATCCGTCTGCGGATGGTCCGCAGTTGACATCGTCAACTTAGTTCCCAACAATTGGAACAGGGTGTCCCAGAACGCACCCGTGAAACGCGGGTCTCTGTCCGAGACTATGGTCTCTGGTAGACCATGATAGCGAAACACGCTATCTAGGAACAGCTGTACAGCTTGTTTCCCGGTGACCTTGTCACGTACCGGAGCAAGATGCACCATCTTGCTCAAACGTACGTCATTGCAAGTAGCTCCTTGTCATGAACGGGATAGTTCCGTTCGGCAGCCTTCAGCTGCCTGGACTGGAAGGAGATGACACGTTCGTGTCGTTCATCGTCCTTCTGCAATAGCGCACAGCCTATTGCATAGTCAGAAGCGTCACAGACGACGCTGAATGACTTGTTCTCGTCCGGCAAGGCCAGGACTGGCGCTTGATGTAAGCTCGCCTTGATGCTGTCGAAAGCATCCTGGTGCTGTTGCTCCCAGACCCAGTCGGCATCCTTCTTTAAGAGATCCGACAAGGGTCGAGCAAGTTCAGCGTACCCTGCGCTGTACTTATGAAGATAGTTGGCTAAGCCCAACCACTTCCGGAGACCATCAGCCAGTCTCACCGAGACCTGGCCCCTGCCTTTGCTTTCTCGCAAAGCATCGGCATACTTGTTGCCATTACGCGCGACCGTCTGGTGTCGATCAAAGTTTGTCGACGCCCCAGAGTCAATCAGGACTCTAAAGGGATCTCCATATCCTCGTACACTCGCGTGTACCACGAGCAGTCCGCCGCCGCTCTTTCTCGTCTCGAGAGCACCCAGGCTCTCAGGGGCTAAGCCTCCATGGCGTGCGCCGTCCGCACTCCTACCATGGGGACTTAGATCTTCCCCAGTAGGGCGCCCCGCCCCTACTGGTGACCCCAGTTCCCCTAGGTTTGGAAGGGAACTTCCTTTGCCCTCCCGCAGGGCAGGCACGTTGCATGTGCCCGAGCTTCCCACATCCGTAGCAACGGATGGAGCTCTGTACGGCCGTACCCAGTTCCATGGGTACCGGCCCGGTGCTAGCTCCAGCTGCTGGAGCTCCTTGCACTGCGCCTGACGACGCATTGTGGCCTTGCCACACCGACGTAGGAGTACGAGCCTGTCGATGGCTGTACCCCTCTTAGAGGGCGATATGTATCGCCTCCTCCATAGTGTTCGCATGCACGCGGAACAACTGTGTGCGGGATGGGCCCACCTTCAGGCCATCCATGAACACTGTCACTTTGATGTGTTCAGGTAGGGGGTTCCCTACCAGAGATGTAGCGAGCACTCGCATCTCTTGGATGTACTCATACAGCTCACGTTTCCCTTGTTTACAGGCAAGGAAGCGCGAGCGCTGGCGATACTCGTAGTTCGCCGGAAGGAAGGCGGCTCTAAGCTGTTGACACAGCTGAGCCGAGGTTGTGAAACAACCCGGCGTTGTCGCTTCGCGCGTGTACGCCCAGGTCTTCGCCCGACCTCCTAGGTTGGATAGGGCGAAAGCGACCCGAAGTCGCTCGGTCGAGATTAGAGTCGCGTCCATCACGAGCTCGACCTCTCGGACCCAGAAGTGGAGGTCCTCTCCCTCCTTTCCCTCATAAGGATTAACCTTAAGCCTCAACGGCTTAGGCTGGGCTGACTTCATCTCAGCCACGGGGGTCTACAGCCCCTGTACGTGGGCGATAAGCCCTCTCTCGTACGTGTCGAACGCCTTGATGCGTTCAACCTGCTCGGCCGGCGTAGCAGCCGCCAAGCTTCGAAGGGCATCTCCTCCAAAGATGCTCACCATCTTCCGGACCGACTCAAACTGAGAGTCGGTCAAATGAGGGAACTCCCCTATATCCATCCTCGCTTACCTTGTAGGAGCCACAGAGGATTCGGGTAGTCAATCTACCCGCGTAGGTGTGGATTGACTACAAGTGCTGCCAAGTGTGACGGGGTCACACGAGCACCTTGCTTGAGGAAGCGTGCTATCAAGATTATACAAACTCTAAGCGAACGGTGGTACACTAGTCCCTGGTCTTAGGGGACTTAATAATCCCTCGGAGAGTGGTCGTGTATGGGGCCGGCACGTTGGATTTGGGGGTGACCCCAGTCCCGTGCTTCTGTGTCCGCGACAGGGCGCGTGCGGACAGCCACGGGTCATGGTTGCAGACCAGCCGAGTCATTGGGGACAGTGACTTGAGGGCTTATGGCTTACCTTTTGTTTAGTGGTGAACTGAGACCGTTTACTTCGGTAAAAGGAAATCTTTTTGCTGCGGCATCTGGAACCGCTTACCGCACGTTTTTCGACACAAGAAGAAGCGCGAAGATGTAGACAATTAAGAAAGTAAGAGGTTAGACTAACGTAGGTTTGTGTTAAGTGCTTGTAGGAGCAATGGCGAGAAAGCGCAAGTACGGAAGCAAAGAAGAAATCAAAGCAGCATATCGTGCACCAGATAGGCACGAAGAACCAGCCATAAAGCGACGACGGATGAAGAACCTCAGTGCAGCTTTGATCCGGTTTAGAAAGCATCAGTCTGAGACGAGAGATCAGGAGAATGCAGATCCCATTCCGGCCGTTGTCAGTGCATTGCAGGCTGTTGAGATCTGGTCTGAACAGAATGCAACAGCTGCAAGTACGTCAACTGCTGTCGCAGAACCTTCACGACCTACCAACTCTGAGTTTGCATTAGGTATGGAACCTGCAACAACTAATTACCTAGAGCCACGACAGAGTCCAACGACCAGGCGTTCCCGAGCCAATATGACGCCGTCTCAACTAGCTCGCGTTCGTGTGGCAGATGGGGAGAGGAAACGTCGGGCCAGAGCTAACCGATCGGAGTCTCAGGTAGACCGAGATCGGCAGCAAGATGCTCAGCGTGCAAGAGCTCGAAGAGCCCTAATGAACTCAGTGAAGCTGAAGAATCACGTGAATCTAATAGAGTATATGAAAGTAGTCATAGGAATGGACTTTCGAGTGAACAACAAGAGCAACAACGGCAACTAAACACTGGTGCGCAAAGGATACACAGAAAAGATATGACAGAGGAAGCGCGACTGACCGCCCCGTGATCAAGACGCCACAGCTCACCGAGCCACACGAAATGCCATGACAGAAGAGGACATCGATCTAAGGAGAGAGGCAGAACGATTTCGACGCCGGTCGCGAAAGTACCAAAAAGGGCTTGCGTACTACGAAGAGTTCGATCCCGCTATCATTCCTGGCGGCCGCCATTATTTCTCCCGATACGCGGACGATACCCTGGCGTACGAACGAGTCTGTCAGCATTGCGGAGCTTGGAAATTTCCAGACGAAACCGAAGGAAGTTGTTGTCGTAAGGGATTGGTGAATGTTCCTCCCCCTCGCGAAGCTCCAGCTGAACTTAACAGACTCTTTGGCAATCCAAGATTTAAGCAGTGGATCCGCGCATACAACATAGTCTTTGCGTTCACATCAACGGGATCCTCGCGTACCCGCTCTCCCTACGTCGAAGAAAGGGTAACCCGAAGTGGTGTATACAACTTCCGCGTGAAGGGGTCTGTTTGTCATCGTATGGGAGCACTCCTACCGCCACTTAACCGCTGACCGATGTTTGCGCAAGTATACATTAACGATCCGGATATGGAAGCACGCGTAGCAAGCCGGATGGGGATGACAGATGGATTGGACCCGGCTATTCTGGAGAAAATCGACCAGGTGGTGACTGTCCATAACGGGTACACACAACGGTTTCTGAACGCTCGCAGACTCTGATTGATCGTGCTGGACCGGGGTACCAAGCAGCCGTGGAGCGGTTTGCACGCCAATTTGTTGCTGGTGACGCAAGACCTGGCGATAATCCTGCGTTGCGTCTGAATGTGGTTCTCCCTCGTGATGAGGACCTCCGGCTTCGATTACATGCGGCGAGGAACGCAATTCCGGGTACCCACAACAGACCAACTGCATCCAAAGTGGCAGCTATGATTATCGATCGAGCTGCGGCCGAGCACAGAGATATCATTTTGAACACCCGTCAGGGAGGCTTCAAACGAATTTATGAAACGAGTGAAAGCTACGATCCACTTCAATACCCTCTCCTGTTTCCGTACGGAGAGCCGGGATGGACATACGACCTTCCATATGTGGGCAACCCTGTGGACAGTAGCGGTAAACCACTGACGATGTCACTCCGAGAGTACGAATCGTATGTTCTCCATGATCGGACTGCGAGCAATTCTCTCATTCTCCGAGGAGGACGCCTGACCCAGCAGTATTGTGTGGACCAATGGGCCAAATGTGAGCAAGAATGCCTGCGGTTCATAGAAAAAAACCAACTTCAGTACAGATTGGAAACACTGCAAGGTCTCACCGATGCCCTGCGGAACAAATCTGTCGATGTACACAGAGTGGCTGCAAATGAGGAAGTGGCACAACGTAGGTCTACGGCTACTACACGGCAATCACGGGACACAGGGGTAGACCCAGCTGAACCTGAAGCAGAGAACATCGGTCGTAGGTCATTATACCTCCTACATTTACGGGAGGGCCGCGTTACATGTATCAGCGTTTCCTGGATGCCATGGCTATAGTTCGAGAGACGGGTGCACCCAATCTGTTTATCACCATGACGTGTAACCCGAACTGGCCTGAAATCAAGGAAAATCTTAGACCTGAAGAGAAGGCATCTGATCGACCGGACATTGTTGCGCGTGTGTTCATGCAGAAGCTGAAGACCCTCAACAAGGACCTCGACGAAGGTCTACTGGGTGTTGTAGCTGCCCGTATTCACGTGGTGCAGTACCAAAAACGTGGCCTACCACACGCCCATATTCTGCTGATTGTGCGCCCGGAAGACAAGCCCGTAACGGCGGAGGATGTCGACCGGTTGACGTCAGCAGAGTTGCCAGACAAGGAGACACACCCAGAGCTGTATGAAACCGTCATTTTAAATATGTTGCACGGTCCCTGTGGGCAACAAAACCCCAACTTCCCCTGCATAAAGAACGGCAAATACTGCATGAAATTCTCCAAACTGTTCGCAGAAGAAACGATAATGGTTGAGGATAAGTATCCTACGTACCGGAGACGTCGTCGACCTGAAGGAATTCTGAGCCACAAGGGGAAGATGTGGGATAATGCGAAAATCACGTACCTTACAACCCATTCCAATCGCAGAAATATGACTGCCACATCAACGTTGAAGTATGCGCTACAAACAAGGCAGTGAAGTACATCTACAAGTACGTCTACAAGGGTTCGGATATGACGACAATTACCATTGAAGGAGAGGAAATTCAGGCGAACGAGATTCTCCAGTACTTACTGTGTCGCTACATTTCACCGGTAGAGGCTGTCATGCGGCTATTCGGATTTCCCACACAAGGTTCTTCACATGCCGTTGTGAATCTTCCTATCCACTGGAAGGAATGAATCTGGTGGCGTATCGAGGTCATGCAACGTGCAACGACTCCGCAACTTCAGAACTTGGTCCGGCGAGAAGATCGAACGAAATTGACCGCGTTTTTCAATTTGTGCACGCAAGACCCAGAAGGGACCGCTGATTTACTGTACAAGGATGTGCCTGTGAAGTACAGGTGGGATGATCGTTTGAAGTATTGGGTACCGTACAGAAAATACGCTGCTTCGCTGGGTAGATTGGTGCACGTCTCGCCACAAGACCCAGAGCGGTTTTACCTTAGACTGCTATTGTCCCATCGGCGATCACCCAAATCATTCGAAGATATTTGCACGGTAAATGGAGTAGTCTACGATACCTATCACGACGCGGCCCTGGCTGCTGGGTATTTGGAGAATGATCAAGAGAGGGAAGAATGCTTAGCTGAGACAGTTTCATTTAAGATGTCATCCGCTTTGCGCCAACTTTTGGGAATCATTCTGGTTTAATCACTACTCGGTCATGCTTCACCTCTCTGGTATCAGTTTAAGATGAATTTATCAGAAGGCTTTTTCAGATCCATCCGGTGCTTCCTTTGACTTCAGTGGGTAGACTGTCGTGTATCGCGTGTAGACGTTCATGATAACCAGCACTAGATTTTGATTTCCCGACGATGTACGTGGTTCAGGGAATAACAAGTCCGCAAAGATAATTTCATTTTGCGTTCGATTCCACGATCTAGTCTGTTTTGGGCTGAAGGTTTCCGTCCCTTCTCCAAATAACACGCTCACAGTCGTCGAAGGTTCGCTGACGGAGCATCATTCCTTTAACGAGATCTCTATCAATCATGATCTTCACGAACTGTGGGCATAAATGACCTAGTCGTTCATGTCACCTTTGTAAAGCCGCACAAACATCCGCTGCTGAAAAGTTGACTCGTGGCCGACGCATAGGAGCACGAAGTTTCTTGTTCAACTTGGCTTGTTCACACCTTTCTGTTAGAAAGGCGTTCTGCGCCGTAAAAGTAAATAGTCCATACTTATCACGCCCAACGTCTAGTAACTTCTCCTCGTCATTCCAAAGCTCGTACATTCTTGAGCCCGAGCGACCGTTGTACTCAACAGTATAACCTTGATCCTCGGCCTGGGTATGTGACAGGAGGTTTTTGCTGTCTGGTACGTGAAATGCATCTCGTAGAATTAGCACGACGTCCAGCTTGCCTCTTTTAACCACAAATTGTACAGTTCCGTGACCGACCGGAGTCGCCTCGAACTTCTTCTTAAAGCCACGCGCGCAATCTGCATCATTATCAAAAGGCTCGTAGTCGACAAAGTATCTTCGGTCTGACACTATGTGAACATTAGCTGCGTTGTCAAAGCACTATTCCCAGATTGTGTAGTCATCTGCACTTGCATCGACCGAAAGGTCCTTACTGTCAGACTTAATTTCAGCTGGATCGAGGGTTACTCCAGCGCTTGACGGGATCTTCTCAACAGTGCAGCTACTTGTACTCGATAAGGCTTTGGCTTCGCCCTCATCATGAGCCTGCTCACGCCTAGTGTATGTTACGTGCTTCTTGTCCGAGACACCTGATGGCTCGTTTGCCTTCTTAGGGCAGTCTTGTGACAGATGAAGCAGCTACCCTGCTGCTTGTCCAGCTTCTTTGCTGCAATTGCAGCGGCCTTTTCAGGGGTTATTGATCTGCAAACATTGTTTCCTGCACCTTGTGACTTCTGTTTCTGCCCTTGGTTTTGAGCTTGCAACTGAGATGTACTTCCACTGAGGACACTCTGTTCACGGTCACACTTGGTATAGCTGTCCATTCGTATGATCTGGTCTCTCAGCTTGTCTGGTGTGTCGACTTCACTCGCGCCCGTTTCTACAATGCCTCTCAACCGGTCAAAACGTGGATTTGCGGGCAAAGATTTGATTGTAATGTTGATAAAGATGGGATCCCTTACTTCTGCTTTCAAAGCAGCAAGTTGATCCTTTGTCAGAAACATGTTTGCCACATGCTGTTGCACGTCCCAGTTGGACTTGCACCTCACAGCTTGCAACTTGTTGAAGAGAACGATTTCTTGGTTCGTACGAGTTGCGGCATTTGCCTTGCCTTCATACCTGTCCTCCAAGTATATCCATATATATATATATATATATATATATATCTTCCTGACTTCTTCGTCATGACTTGTTGCCCCAGTTCCATCGAGAGGGACGACATAATGGTATGCTTGACCTTTTCTGCGCATTCTTGAACGTCTTCCTCTCGTCGTCCGTTGCTACGTCAGCCAGGGTCTTCTCGCCATTTGCGTATTCTAGGATCTCCTTCTCTGCAAACGTAAGCTCCATCATGTTCTTGTAGTACGCCCAGCACTGATCGTGCCAGTTGACAGGACGACCGTTCTTGTTGAGTTCAACCTTGCTTGACATCTTGGTTTCTTAAGCACTTGGTACCATCTCACAAGCTTTGGGCTCATAACCCTGTTATGATCCAGGTCCTCAGCAGTACAGCTCTTTCATAGATCTAAGGATGAAGCGTAACACCAATACACTACTTCCCTATTCTCAGTTATCTGCTCAGCTCACTCCTTGCTGTCCTCGTTACCACTAGATGTCTGGTTTGAGACTGAGACTTCTCACATATGCACAACTTACTTAGGGGAGACTAGGTCACATTCTCAGCGGTGCCATCGTCTGTTCCCATGCCTGGTCCCTGAACATGGAAGCTACTTGAACGCACACTTGGTTGCGCTTCAACTACAGTGTGGATGTCAATCAGAGCTGGTTCTCAACACGAGTTACTGCATGTCAGCTAGGATATGGCTTTAAGAGCTGGTGAGATCTTAACGAACTCATCCATCTTTCACTTTTCCTTTTTCTCTCTGGAATACATATCTGTCTAAGAATCCGGCGCAATTTCCATTAGCTCAGCTAGCCAAAACAGTGACTGCGTGGAGTGAGGAAGCAAACATGACTGGAAGCAACAACTCATGCAGAAGACCGACCGGTTCGGGTGTATTTACACCTGGAAAATACCAATATAATTATTACGGACACAATTTCGTATTTTACGGTAATCTCGATTTTGCAATAATAAGTTATTCCGTCAATATAATACGTCAATTATTGTATTTATATTATTTTTTCGAGCACCGCCGCGGTGGAGCTGTCGGTGGTTAGCAAGTATCGTCGTGGGTTAGGATACGACGCATGTGAACTAAATCGTGATGTATGCCGTATTTAGTGATTTATAGTCGTAGATGCCGTTAAGTTACAGAATTTACACTATACCACTAAAGCAATCCGATGCCACTAACCCGGTGACAATTGCATTCGAAAGTTACGCATTCAACTTCAGCTACTACATCACAAGCAATGGTGTTTAGACCGGGATATTCCCGAACTTCTTCCAGTGATTGTATGCCTTTCGGAGAGCGTCGTACTTTGGCTGATCCACGATTTCAAAAGGCCTCGAAGACTTGTAACCATTTGGTTTCCATCTCTCGAATCTCTTCTCGAGCTGCTTGATATCCTCTGGGTCTTTCCTCTTAAGCGACGCCATCATTTGATTGAGCTTCCACTCCGTAAAAAGGTTGGCACCAGGCGATCCTTTCGTTCTTTCTTCTCCATCGGTTATTTTTTCATCATCGTTGTCATGTTCATCCTCCTCCTCTTTTTCAGCGCGTTCATCGTTCTGATGGTATCGCAACGACCTTTTTTCATTGCCAATCGTTTGACCCATACCAGTCAACTCTGGAGGTGCCTTTGCCGAGACATCGGTGATGCGACCAGGGGCTGTGGCAGCACTGCCGCTTGCAAGGAAGGTGGTAGCGATAGCTAGAAGAAGGGCGTATAACGGGCGCATTGATGATCAGCGGCTGTTCTTGATCGGAAGCGAAGGTGACGGGTATTGAGCAAATTGCGGAATGAGAACCGCGAAAGGAGTGTCGAAGTTGTTTATACAATTCGTGTGGTTACAGGCAGCACTGCTAGTTCTCAAACTGCAAAAGCAAGCAGATGATCCCAACTTGTGATCACACGAAACATCGTACCACATCATGGTATCATCTATGCCTGTTGCAAGCGCACAAAGATCAGGGATGATCGCTCGTCAATTGTCGTTGCGACTGGTTACTAGGGGGTCATTTGGTGGTGGGTAGAGCGTACTGCAAAGGTACATATCGATGGACATATCCAAGCTGGCTTTGTAACCAATAGTGAACTAGGTTTGGATTACTTCGATTACTGCATCGACAAGGCATTTGGTACGGTGCAGCACTAATACCAAAACATCCCTTCAGCTCGTGTCCTAAGCTAGGTTAAGTGTGTATCTATGCTTCTGTGAAAAAGACTAAACTTTTCCATTAGAACTGGTGCTCTTTAGCAGCGGGTTTCTACAGAAGTACGTGAATTTGGCAATCCAATTGGTTTACGATTCTCCTACAAAGCATGCGAGGTTACATCCGTATCCTTTTGGCAATTCGTAATGTGTCTAGAAGTGTAGTATTGATTCCCATCGGTAAGTCTTAAACATATTGAAGCAAAATTCAATCCATACAGTATGAATATTCATTTTCGGGTACATGTTGAAAATAACCAGAATTTTACGTTATTTCACCCTGTGTAGTTGTCTGGCAAGTCAGAGTATTATTGCTGTCTGTCTTGTGGGTCCCAGGTTCCGGCTCTAGACTCCGAGTCTGTATCTCAGACTGAGACAGCCATATCCGATCGCGATTACGATCCCGATACCAAATCGTAATCCGATCGCGATTACGATCCCGATACCAAATCGTAATCCGATCGCGATTACGATCTCGATAACAATTTTCTTACCGGTACTGGCGCATGATGCGCCAGATAGTACACAACTACAATTAAACGACCTTGCCTGCATCCGATGGGATTGTTCAAGCGAGGTTTTAGAATTAAATTCTATCTATAAGGAGCCGTACGTTTCCAAACGAGTGGTGTCTTCAGTTGGAACGAACACAGAGTGCCGGGGCGAGAGTCGACAGTCCAAGACCGAGTGGGATCTCGATATGTCTTACGATAACCTCTCCAATTGTTATCGACGTTACCGTTATCTTGGTAACCAGGGTTCGGTAGTAGTGAGAATTTCGCGCTATTAGTGATATTGATATTATTACTCTACTTTGAAACTATTGAATATTGAATATTAATATCATTGGGAAGGATCCAATATTAGTATCACTGATAATATTAATAATATTAGTGGTATCGTATTTAAGGGGGTCAGGTGCAATGGAAAACGAATTTGCCCACAGCAATTCCTCCTATTACATATGCACCGGTCCAGAAAGCTCGAGATTTCCTTTCGGTTGTTGCTATGTGCTCACCAAATCTCTCGTCTGGAACCCTCCATGCGCTGGAGTTTGAGTCGGTTATGGCGAAGCACAAGCTGCGCTCTCTCATTGCCCAGACACCAAGTGTAACTTGGCATAGGTTGTATTACTAACAGTACAGATAGACGTTTGCCAAGATTTCGTCTCTAGGCACAACAAGCAAATATGGGTATGAAGTTTGCGCTGGTACTGGACTGGTTTTCCAAGTTTATGAATAACTTCCCACACAGAGTCCTTCGCATTTTGGGGGGGGCATGTGGACTTCGTCAGGGATTCTGTTCTCGGGTTCAGAGTTCTCCTCTAGATTCTGTGCCAAGTCGATCACAGTAGCCTGGCTTGACACGGATATGCCAGACATGCTACTTGGTGTGAATTCCTGAGAGCCACTATCAGTCCCAGTATTGGTAAACCTTCTAACGCACTCCGAGCTGCAAAATCTGATCCATCTCATACCTCACATGTGACGGGGTCACACGAGCACCTTGCTTGAGGAAGCGTGCTAGTAAGAGTATACAAACTCTAAGTGAACGGCAGTTCACTAGTCCCTGGTCTTAGGGGACTTAAT
This sequence comes from Phytophthora palmivora, assembly GCA_008079305.1. NCBI lineage: Eukaryota > Oomycota > Peronosporomycetes > Peronosporales > Peronosporaceae > Phytophthora > Phytophthora palmivora. The sequence goes on from VOQZ01000642.1 coordinate 59,408, forward strand.
AGCCAGTTTAGCGTAAGTTTAAGAGTGATTTATCTATAGTTAATTAGGTCATTTGGCCTGTAATACAAACTACTATTTACTTAATGTGGCGAATTGGTTCTGCGAAATCGCAAGATCGCAGGGGTCCTCTTGCACACTGCGCCCGAACTGCCGACTAACGGAGGGGGTACTCCGATCTTCTGTGAAGTTATTTGATCTCACCTTGTGTACTTGTCGGTGGGACTAGATCGCTCCTCGGGTGATCTCGATAGACGCGCTTGTTGTCGATCTTGCTGTCTGACAGGACAGCGGGAAAGGTGGCAGTAGCGGGGATACTTCTACTCGCTGCGCCGCGTAGTTATCGAGCTTCGATCTTGGCTGTACTTGGTCGATCTTGCTCTGACCAATCTCGATCTTAGCTTGGGGGTGTCTTGTGGTCAGTGTGTGACCTTTATCCAATAGTTCCAATGCGTGCTTGCCGCTTCCTATAGCGGGGTCTTGAGATTTGAGGGTTGACGAACGTCCAGCCAAGCAATCTGGGCGTAGGGGTTCTACTTAGTGTCGATCTTGATCCTGCGTGACGTCGGGAGGGCCAATCTTGTATATCCCTACCCGGAATAGCGTGGAAGAAGGAAGACTTGTGTAGTAGAAGGTAAAAACAACTCTGAATTAATGGTTAATGTCCTATGCTTCCCATCTGTGGCTATCCATAATGCACTGGCTTCCTAATATCCATAATAAAGTTAAGATCGATATTACCTGCTGAGATCGATACCGCGTGGGTACAATCAGTTTTGGCGAGGATGATGGCACACGCATTCACTTGGTCATTATAGTGAGTGTCACAATATCGAGGATCACCATAGAGAGCAGTTACTCTCGCCCTTGATTGACGGGACAAGATCGAAGTCGGGAAAACTTCTTATCCGCTTCACCACAATAATTTATCCTTATTATGCATATAAAAGGTAGGTCAAATGTTATTGGTTGGCACCTCGACCTGCAGTAGTGTGGTCCACACCACTCACAACAGAGTGTTAAAACAAATACCCACAGAAGTATATCTACTTCTAAAGGCGGTACCCTTTCTAGGGTACCCCTTCATGTAACCCCGTTACACCAACACTATCCACTTCGTCAATTATATCGTAATGGTCATAGTAAGGTGGACCAGAGAAGTACATCTTAATTTTCAGTTTGAGGCTTAAAAAACTAGAGTAGTTGTGTGTTCGAATGGCTTCCCTCCAACAGCTGGACAACAGAAATTCTCAGTATGAATAGCATTAGAAGTACAAACAAAAAGCATGTATTCCGGTATTTTCTTCTTTCGTTGCACAAGAGATGGCGTAGTGGGGAGGAACACCCAACAAGGTTCGCAACTACGCAATGAATGCCTCGTAAGGAGTCGGGTTCCAGTCTGGGAAATACTCCGCCGTGACGTTGGCTTCCTCTAAAGTCCCAGACACACAACGCCCATCCGCAATGCGTGTCAGGATGTACGCCACAGGGTCCGTCTCGTAATTTTTCTTAGTTTCGTCGTAGCTCACAAGATTGAGCTCCATCTTCTTGCCCAACTTCTTCTCGGCAAGCGCCGCAATCTCTTTCGGGGACATGCGATCACTCTCAACAGAGAATCGAGACCACTCCAGCGATTTCTTTGGTGTCGTTACAAGCACGTGCGCGATGAATCGGCTTAGGTCAGACCTGGCCACGATACTCATCTTTGCATCACCCTCGCCGACAATTTTCATGACGCCTTCCTTAAAGTTGTAGCCCAGGAAACTTAACAAAATCAATAGTAGCAGATTAGTGCAGATAACCACAGTTGATCTCATCACCACGGTGACTTACAATGGAAGGTACTCGGCCCATAGCCCACCGTGGAAAAGTGCGAAAGGGAGGTCCAGCTCTTTTAGCAGGTCACGGACCTTCTGCTTCGTGACATTCGGTCCATCTTCTTCAGGCATGCCGAACTAGTCAATTGGTACGCATGTTAGTCATTCCTTACGTAGGCATCACGAGAGATCAGAGAAGTAGTTACCTCAGTAGGCACGAAGAGCTGAAGGCCAGCCGCCTTAGCTGCTCGAGCAATAGCAAACTGGGCGGCGTGATGATAAGCATGAATCGCGCACACGCTAGGGTTCGGCGAGTAGTGGCACTTAGAAACGCTAATAAATTTCAATGTGTTTGGTAAATAGCACTTACACGACTTCGTAGCCACTCAGAGCTGCCTTCAACGATGCTTCATCATCATAGTTTACTTTCGCGAGAGATACCCCGCACTCCTGGAACGTTTGAAGTTCAGCCTAGAAAAGACACAGCACAGCGAACATCACAGTTACGACTTTCGAACATGATACATTCAAATGTACAACCAAAAAATCGTCTACCTTAGTATCATCGCGAGTCAAGATTGTCACAGTTGCCTTGGCCTTGAGCAGGCCTTCAACAACACCAGAACCGACTCCTCCAGCACCGACGATCGCGAACTTGGTAAAAGTAGACATGCTTCTGCGTGCAATGCGGTCAAAGTGGAACGTGTCTTGGGCTAGTACAGAGTAAATTGAAATATGTGTGAAGTGATGAAGACTTGATTCGCGCTCGTGACCAGGTGCCCAGCAAGTCTGCGTTCAACTTAGTACCAATAGAAGGGGTTTATAGGGTACATTTGTCACGTGGTAGTTAGGTGAGCGTCAACATCGTGGATATAAACCTCAGTAAGCAAGCAAACATATGAAGTTTTATTCACGCTTACTTTAGAATCCGCTTCACAGGGATGAGTTTCTTGGTGGGAGACGATGATCCGTCAGTGGTGGAAGAAGCTCTGGCTTTCATTGACTCCTGCGGGACGGAGGAGGCTGCCATTTTAAGCTCGAGCTACAGCGAGGATGCAGTCATCCAAGCACGCGGAGATGCTGATGCATACTCTACAACCAGACAGACCCACCAACTCAAGGCTAAGTCCAAAGCCAAGAAGAGGCGCATTAAGACGTTTGCGAGTTCGTCTACTCGACAACTGCAGCGTAAGAAGGCAGAGAAGTCAGCGCTACTAGAACAATCATTCGTATTGCAGGTGCAGCTTGACCTACTCAAGCGTTCCAAGCATGCTGCACGTACAGGGCCTAATCCCAACCGAGCTAATTCAGAAACCAACGTGGGTACAAAATCTGAGTGGTACAAGCAAGCGGTGACTCAGTTCGTCCGCCGGCAGCAATCGGAGAAAACCAACCAGCAGCTGAGAGCCATCTTAGCGAATCAAGAACGCACAACCGAAGCTTTGCGTGTAATATTGCAGCGACGCACCCTTCTTGAGGTATTTGATAATAGCGTCACTTGGTTTTGACTGACACTAATGAATTCTTTGACTCAGGGAATGGACCTCGTGTTCGGTCGTCCAGAACCTTTGTACCGTCAGCCCTGCGCTTTGGTCAATAGTGCAGGGATAATGAATAGACTGGAGCAGCGTGTGGAAACCCTCTACAACGAGGCGGGGGGCCGCTTTGGGTGGGATCTCCCATGTTTGATGAGTTGCACCATGAATGTAAACCACAACACACAGTACGGCAAGGTGATTGAAATTGAGACGGTCACTCCCATTTCATGCTCAATCCAAGAAGCCTCTGCAGTATTGTGGAAAGACCTCAAGACTGTGCACGAAATCCCTGACAAGCGCTATCGCTACGTAAGCCCCTCGTACTGCTTTGTGTAGCGGTCTTTTGCAAATTGTGTGACTAACGTGAACCTTCGTGTTGATGTGACTATATAGTTGCGGGGAAGCAAACCCGACTCGTTGGAAAAAAACTTTGTTATGAAACTGCGTGGACATCAGAGTGACATCGAGATCAACGGAAGTCACTTTTCTCGCAAGTTCGAGGAGGCCGAGCGCATCGTTATTGCTAAAGCTGACTCGATCATTTTGCCGACAGAAGGGCTAGAGTTTAGATCACCATCGTGGACAGCCATCACGGTATCGGAATCAGACCCGCTACATGCTTCAGTCGTGCGGAGCTATTTGCGCATTTACGCAGAAATCCAGCCTAACCTATCAGCTCGACCCGAAGATGTTGACTTCGCGAGAGACTTAGTTCTTAGCGGTCTTGGCAAAATGATGTACGGCTGTGCACAGAAGACACAAGCTGAGCTCACCCAGAATCTTGCCATTTAGGCTTGATCAGTCTACCTCTATAAGAGAGAAGTACATGTAAGATGCGAGTGTCAACTGACTTAACTCCAGATAGGCCCAACGTCTTCAGCACAGAATGGTGTGTTTAACATGAGGTCCGTTACCTCCTCCGCCATCTCATCCAACCAGTAGGTTTCCGCCGAGGTTCAACTGAATCACTAATAAGGCTCGGAAGGTGGACGAGGAGCGATGAAGAGGTACATATGATCTACGCTTAATCAAATTATCCATCGGCGAACATTTGAGCCACTGCAGCACTAGCTTCTCCCTCACATCCAATTTCGCTCTGTACCGCACGTGCCTTCTCAGCCTCGATACCGAACATCATCTGGAGCGGTTCACCTGAAGCTATCAGCAACAATGGATCCACGGACTTCTCCTATTACTGCATCGTTGTACGACATCCTGAGTTTGCCTCTTCTCGATGATGAGGACTTTGAAAGCACGATGACGATGCTGGACAACGCGGCATTTCGAAGAGAAGACCCCGATAGCCTGGATTTGAACCTGACCGGTCTAAGCGATGCATTCAACTCGCATGACACGGGTTCTCCTCTCGCTTCTAGTGCACTGCAATCGATGAATGCTGGTGGATCGGGGGATGTCAACTCCCTTTCGCCCGACCTCAAGATTCGCATCACTGGCAGAACTCCTGTCAGTGCTGATGTGTACATCAAACAGGAGAGCAACATGCCCGACTTTTCTCCTGTTATGGACTCGTTCCTTCGCGAATCCTGGGATGACATTGTTGGTCCGGGCTCGAGATCTGGCCGCCCCTCGTTTAAGCCGACTACGCCGCTTACGATCTCAGCCACGCCTGGTCGAGTCAATCCCCTGCCGTTCAATTACCTACTACCCCTTCCGTCACCACTTGGAGGCAAGACCGTTCCGTACGCTGCGTCATTGCCACTGCCTCCAGCGACGCTGCGGACAGTCTCCAATACTTCAACTTCGTCGACTTTGTCATCTGCTTCGTCTACTAAGTCAAAAGGAACCCGGCGAGCGAAACAATGCATAGCTGAAGGTTGCACACGACGCGCGCAGTCAAACAATCGGTGCAAAACACACGGTGGTGGTGCTCGATGCCAGGTGCAGGGCTGTGACAAGAGTTCACAAGGTGGTGGGTTGTGCCGTGCTCACGGCGGTGGCAAAAAGTGCCGCATTCCGGGTTGCTCGAAAGGCACGCAACGACTTGGCTTGTGCTACCTACACGGTGGAATCCGTCGTTGCATCATGGAAGGCTGCAAGAAGAAGGACCGTGGTAATGGCTACTGCATCTCGCACGGAGGTGGTCGACGGTGCGAGGCTGAGAACTGCAGTCGGTCAGTCCGTAAAGGCAATCACTGCCAAATGCACCAAGTTCTAACAGAAGACACCCCGTTTCAGATTAGTCGTGGCCAGGGTCTGACATCCTCGTAGTTAGCAGCCTCTCGAGGAGACCTTGTAGAGCGTGCCAGGGAAGTTGGATGTATGATACAAAAAATAAAACAATCTTGATAAATCGATCTAATAGTTTCGCCGTCCGATTGTCTACACTGGTTGAAATAGTACGTTTATAGAGCGCTCCAGTCCTTGTATGTGAGTTTGAGGAGAAGGCGACAACACTTGCCATTACCATCTCGTCCGAGTAGTGCAACAGAATCAGTCTGTGCTGCATAACTGCCGGGAGATCGATCACGTGTTTGTCACTCCTCACAGGAGTCCTCACGAACGACATCACTTACCGGCCACATGCCACACATAAGAACTCCTATCCTTAGCGCTTCTTCAAACTGCGCAATGTCGTCGTCGATCTCACGGCGAAGACCACGACACCCGAGTCAACGACAACAGATTCGGCTCTATGGTGTCCCCGTCAGGAAGATCAACGATTCCCCGTACCATTTTCATTTTTCAAAGACCCCCGCTAAGTACGACATCGATAGGTTTGATTTTTTGATCAATCCGAAATCAGTAAAACGACCAGTTGACCAATCAAATGGAATGGTGGAGCGACTTGCAAACTGACACAGCTTTAGCGCAAGAGGCCGGCCTCAAGGGCAAGCAAGCTCCTTGTATCAGCAAGAAGGTAGCCAAGCAGAGTCGAACTATGAGCACTGCTTACTGGGCACATGAACAGCAGCAATGCACCCCAAGAATTACCGTAAATTGCGCTGTCAGTGTGTGTCTAATGCTATGAATAGACCTTTACAAGGATCGAGGCGAAAATTAATTACAAGATCTGTCGACCTTTCGACCAGAGTCTCTTTGACGTGAACCCGAGATGCTTGTCCACCGGCTGATCGCGTGGACGCTCGTAGGTTGGACTCTGCTCTACCGCCCCAGCGCCTCAGCACCACCCAACTTTACCACCTTCACTAGCTCCCGACCAACAGATGCGAACGTGGAGCTCATTCCATGTAAGTGAATGAATTGAATGAATTTATCTCTAGTCTGACACAGTTGCTCCAATTGCGCTGCAGTTCTTCCGTCGGTTGTGTATGACAACCTAGATGGAGACAAAACGGCAACTTTAGTGGCACCGAGCGCAGGGGTACTCGTGGCCCATGTGAACTACAGAACGGTAGACCGATACTCTTCTACGACAGCGATACATGGAGCTAACGAATTGATAATGATTTTGGTAATTTTGAATCAGGATTCGCGGTACTACACCGAGAATGTACTGGAATCCAGACTCAACTACCCAAGTACGTTGGCATAGCAGATCTCGTAACTTTTTACATGCGATACTAACACTTTCGTATTGAAGCTTCCCTCAGTCCATACGCGAAGATGACCTATACGTCTAAGCCTTTTCCAGGAACAGCATATAAAGTTGGACAAGGGGCAATCTTTCAAAAGGACTTCGACACTGCTGCTGCGCCTGTTGAAAACGATGGGTTTTGCGAGCGAGAACTGTCTTCTTTAGGGACTTTACTAAATACCCAAAGCGATCTATGTGGTAGGTCGAAGCAGGTGGATACCAACGTGGGATTTCTGATCCAGGTGGAGTTTGTGGAGCCGAATCCTGTAACCACAAGCTGGTCATGGTATCTAGGTTTACCTTTTCGACTTGGCAACGGTGCTGTGGTTGTTCTCGATGGAGTTATTGTCCAGGACCTGATGGGGAAAACAGGCTACTGGAAAAGTATTTTGTCGAAATCTACCCAGGTGGACATGAAAATTGCACCTGGCTTTCATATCCTAAAGATTTACGGCCTTTCTACCAAGTTCGAAACAGCAGGGGTGTACTTCAGTCGGGAAGGATCTACACCAGCTATTGCTTCAGTTGCTGCCATTGTAGCCGAAGTAACAAAATGGACACCATTTGTCGCTCCAGATTCTACGATATCGGCAACTCTTACTATAGAACAAGCGAATAAAGCGAGTAGCGTCGGGAGGGGAGTTTCAGTTTTACAGTTTCAGAATGCTCCAGTTGATGGACGATTCGCAGTGCATCTCGGCTCAATATCGACAGCAGATGCACAAAGTACCAAAGTTAATACGTCATCGCTGGTCTCTTTTTCATTTCTACCGACTACCGCGTGGGTCAATGCCAAAGCAACTCAAGTAACCTTCCAGACACCAGTGTCTATACAGTGGAGTGCGATACCTGGGTTAAACTTTTCTCTCCCATTTTCATCAAGTGGTGTTTTGCTTTGCTCATTTACCGGAAGATTTTTTGTAGACAAGAATGTGGTGAAGACCTTTCGCCTGGATCTCGGGTTTGGATCAAGCGTTGTCGCACCGACGTCTCAATTTCGCTTAGACGAAACATTCGCTGATTCATCGGGCGTGCCACTCGACTTTTCCTACTTTGCTAGGGTTTCCACTGCAAATGCATTAAATTTCACCCTCAATTATCAGTATCAAGGAACAAAACCAGGAAAAATAATTGGTAGCAGAACTACGGCTATATTCGTTCCAGGGTCTTCACTGATGTCAGATACGATTGGTGACAGCACAGTTTCATTGACAGCCACAGTTTTCTCGAAAGTAGTAACTATTGTTTCCTCAAGTACTTTGGTAATTCGTATTGCTGGTGTTATCTGCCGTAATTCGGCCACCGAAACTTTTCGAGCGCGAATATCGAAAAATGGAGATCCAGTTTTTGATGGAGATTTCTCTTCGATATCCGGGTCAGCTACAAACGGAACTTGTGAACCTTTGACAATGCATTGCATCGTGGATGCTATAGCTGGTTCGCACACAATAGCACTTGATGCGAAAACATTGACAACTGCAGGTTTCCAACTGAAAGGGCTTCAGTTGCAAATTGTTATTATTGAGAGAGGTGCATTACTCTCACAGGATTTATGCCAATCACGCTGCACTCGACACAATCTTTGCCGATTGGGTGTATTCAACACCGTGACAAACACATGCAACCTTTTCATGCTTCGTAACACATCTTCTTTGACAACAGATTCAACTCATCTTAGTTTCGTTCGAAATCAAGAATCAACTATTTCGGAAAACGGTTGGACAACTCTTCGCAACACGAAGTGGTCTCTCAATCAGAATGTCTCTTTGCAATCGCAGTGCAAAGGTGACTTTTGTGGAACTAGCGTGTGCTATGCAACGTACACGCTGCAAGATCGCTGTCGGTGTATTTGTCAGGTTGGTCGCAATTGTGTTGGCTTCGTCAACATAGATGGTGCGTGCTATGGGATCACAGCAGCGGATCTGCGGCAAAATATACAATCTGGGACATACAGTACCTGGGGTGAAAGTACTGTTCACTTGAATATGCCTCAGACTTGTCACACAATCAAGTCTGACGCAGCAAATGCAACGAGTGGCCGATATGCCATTGCTACTACGACAGGGATCTTTGATGCATTTTGCAACATGACGACTGATAGTGGTGAAGGCTATACGTTCGTTCCGTGTGATTATGGTACAAGTGATATCGATTGTCGAAGTAGTACGGGTCCAAAGGACAGTGATACTTGTAAGGTGATGGGTCTACAACAGGTTGTGCCGCGCTCGTCCGACCATTTCACATCTATGCATCGCAAGTATGGATCATTATACTTCTCCACTGTTCCTGGAGTAACGAATTCTTATGTTGGGGATACAGTCGACTTGCCAAGTGACGAAGACACTGTATTAGACTGGACTGCAATTGATGGAGGAAAGTGGTGGCTTCGTGATAATGGAAGCGATTATGATATTGTTTCCCCTGCAAATGCACCTAATGAAAGAAGGTGGCTTGGAATGCATTCTTCTTTCAATGGGCAAAGTGTCTCAGATGGCCTGGGCTTAAGTTTCGATCCGCGTGGTTTAGCGACAACAAAATATTTGTGCTCAACAAATGACATAATCCCTTCTACCTCTTGGAGTGTTGTTCTTCAAGACTCGTTTATTGGAAGTGGTGATGACAATTTGTGGTTAACGTCGTGGAGCCGAACAGACAAATGGTACCAACTTTGTCAAGGGATCGTGATTCTTGGAGGAAAGTCATTTGCGCGACCTGGCTCATATGTTAATAAAACAATGGCCCAAACCAGTAAAAGCGATAAACCTACGAACGTCCGTGTCAAGTTCACGTACTACTTTGTGTTTGATCCTCTCTATTGGATCACACTTCTTCTCAAAAGTTCTGAACCTAAAACTATTCGTGTTTTACTGGGTTCACAGTTAGTTCGACAAATTCAAGTTGATACATCTGTGACGTATGCATGTTATGGACAGAGCTCTACTTCTGCTGGACAAGCGTATTTTTATCGAGGAAGAGAGCGGTTTGTGGTGAGAGGTTTTAGCGGAAACGCCACCCAGCTTCGGTTTGAAGTTGATTTTGGATCCTTGAACATTAGTGCTTTCGGAATTGACGAAGTATCAATGGAAGTTGAATCTTCTTTTAAAACGTCGCTAGGATTATCGATGACAAACCCAGCAATGTCATGCATGCATCTGAAAAACGAACGATTATCAAATGGTGACCAGAATCCCGACGGCCAGTACTATATTCAGCTCGATCCAACAGTTAATTCTGTATATCTCCCCTGCTCAGATGGCTGGATTGTTGCTCAGCGTCGCATCAATGGTAAAACAAACTTCAATCGAAATTGGAACGAATATCGCGATGGATTTGGGTTGGGTTCCTTTAGTGAATGGTGGATTGGAAATATCATGTTAGCAGCTATTACAACGCGGGCTACTGAGGCAATGTTTGTGATTTCAAAAGACTATCAGTCACAGGCTGCGACATATAGCGACTTTCGCGTCGCTAGTGAAAACGAGAAGTACCTATTGACGGTGCGAGGCTATATTCCAACTCCAAGTTCTGCCACAGATGCTCTGAGCTCCCTTTCGAATACGTATTTCAGCACGCCCGACCAGGATAACGATTTGTCTGCGACTCAAAATTGCGCGAAGAAAAGTCGAAGCGGATTCTGGTATGCCGACTGTCTTAGCTCCACCAGATCGGATCTAAACGCACCATTTGACCCACTTCCAATTTGCACATCCTATGCTGCGTGGGCACAAAGTTGGTGCCAAAAAACGGGAAGCATAGTGTGGGATAATGTGGACGGTTATGACTCCTCCACACTTTTGCTACGACCGGATAGATGTGCCCCGGGCTCTGTTAGCTCCAATACTGGAGAGTGCTCGCAGTGTCGTGAGGGCACATATTCTGAACCACATTCACAGGTCTGTCATGCGTGCCCAGCTGGTACGTATGGCCCGTCAGTTGGAGCGTCGAGTGCTTCAGCATGTCTTCCATGCCCATCCGGTTTTAAGTGTGCAGCAAGCTCGACTGCACCAGTCAAATGTTTAGCAGGTACGTTTGCTGATCCGGGGTCGAGTGACTGCTTGAATGTTCCAGAGGGATACGCAGGTCCGTACGATCAGATGTCACGAAGCGACCTCACACGTTGCACGAATGGAACATTTTCAAAGCCTGGTCAGCAAAATTGCAGTGCGGTTCCACCTGGATTTTACTGTGCTTTTAGCGTTGCTGCTTGTGGCTATACCTCTTTAGCTGCGTGCCCATCAAGAGCCGTGTACTGCCCAGAGGGGAATTCTGGTCCGATTATCGTGCCTTCTGGTTATTACTCCGTTGGTTCAAAGGTAAACGAGCAACAATCCGCAATATTGCCATGTGCGAGAGGATACTACTGCAGGAGAGGCACCATGTATCTATGCCCTCCGACACGATTTGGCGACCAAGTCGGTCTCGTCAATCCGCTTTGTTCAGGTCGATGTGCTATAGGTTGTGTTTGCAAGGCTGGGAGCGTCAGCCGATGCCCAGATGCTCCACATGGTTATGACCAAATCGCGTTATTCCCGTCATCAATCTCATACGCGCTTGCACCTCTATTGAAGCAGCCCGGCGAGACCAACGACTCTTATCCAAGGTGTTTTTTCCGCCATGTACAGCAGTGCAGCTATGTCACTTGATGTTTTCGAGTTTAGAGACATCAACTTGACTTTCTTCAAGACGGGCTGGAATTCAGGATTTGCGCATAACATATCAATTTCGTATTTCGAGCAGTCGCAGGTTGATATGAAATACGAGTTTCAAGTGCCAATCGCTGGTTTCGATTGGGGTGCTATTGTATTGTTGGATGGAAATGTCGTGACTCCCCGATCAAGAAATGGCACTCTCGTGTTTTCATTTGTGTCATCATGGGGTCGGCATCTTCTGTCTGTAATTGCAGCTGAGTCGCAGTTTGTTGTGAAAAGATCTATTCTCTTCAGAAAAACATCTGACATGAGTTTCAGTATCCTACGATGCGATCGTCTGGATGGACAACCTATCTTGTTGAATCTCGATATTTCATTGTGCGCCATCATGACACCGACTTGTAAAGGTTCAGTGATGATAAACGGAGATGTGGTACGAAATCTTGCTCAAACCACAAATTCCTTGGAGATATTGATATATTCTGGAATAGGAGCTCAAAAATTTTCTAATATTGCTGACGCTTCATCAACACTCAGCTATTTACCCACCTTGTCTGCGATGAATACTGGTGACATTGTTGTTGTAATTGGCACCACCCTGGGAACGTTCCCGTCTACTTTACGAGCCTGGTTAGTTGGGTATGGTGTATCTCCGGTTGTCATTGATTCTGCTTCTTGTGGTTTTGTGTTTGTGGGGGTCAATGATAATACTACACCAGCGACTATTGATGTTGTGACATCAGGATCGAGTTATAACTTACAGTTGACACTCCCACTCTCACAAGCGATATCTTACTACAGTGTTATCAGTGTTCCAGCGGGATACTATGCTCTCCCTGAGAATGTTTCTAATGGCCAGCGGTACGAGCTTAAGAATGTTCACCAGGGTATAGTTGCTCAGGTGGTGTCCGCACATTAGCTTACGTCTTTCAGGATTCGATATGTGTGAACAAAAAGCACGTATTGAACATTAACGAGAATGATGCTGGGTATGTCTCTGATGTTAGTTTTAGTTTGGTTACCACTCCTCCTGGTCTGACGTACCAACTCGAAGCCTCCATCACAAGTATTTTCAACTTGGATAACCAGAATCACGTGATGCTTCTAAAACCACTAGATTATGAAACTCAAAACACGTACGATCTGACGCTTAGTATTCAAGAGACGCAGATTTCTGTGCCGTATCCAGCATGCCAAATTCGTGTGAACGTGGTGGATGTCAACGAAATTCCCGTTGTGGTCAATTATCAGGCTTCTCGAACAATCAAAGAGAATGTTCTTCCCCCCGTCTCCATGGCACCTGTTATAGGTGTAAATGACCCGGATGCGTATGATTCGTTTACCTTATCGATTGCTAGCGGTGGCAATGGTAATTTCGTGATCAATCGAGAAGGATTTATTGTTGCAACTAAGTCACTAGATTTCGAGAAAACCCCCAAATTTGTGTTAGATATTGTCGCCAGAGATTTAAGTGGATTGGAAGGCCACGCTAGTGTTGTAATTACGGTCCAAGACGTTCCAGAACAACCAACCTGTACTTCTTTCTCGTTTAGCGTTCCAGAAAATACGACATTAGGAACTACTATCGGATCCATGGGTAATTACGCGTCGGATCAAGACATAGGTGATTATATAACCTACGAACTACTTTCGCAAAGTGTTATAGGAACACTGACTATCACCCCGACAACTGGCATAGTTACTTTGAAGGAAGCTCTTGACTTTGAAATCCATGATGCAATCCTCTTCAAAGTCCGTTTTACAGACAAAACGAGTCTTCAAGTTACGTGCGACTTCAATATTGCAGTCACGGATTGCAATGACCCCCCTGTTTTAACGGGTACTGTTTTTCATGTCCCTGAAAATTGCATCGGAAATGATTGTATGGTCGGCAATCTGGCTGAATACGCGTTTGACGAAGACAAAGGCACGATACTGGCATTTTCTTTATTGTCAGGCAGCGACATATTTTTTATCCAAGGCTCCTGGTTACGGGCTGTCGCCAGTTTGGATTTTGAGAATACCCGTCTATAAAATTCGTGTTGCTGTTGACGATCAAAGAGGTGGTCATAACGAAACTATCATGACTATTCAAGTTGTCGACGTAAACGAAGCCCCTACTGGTTCAGCCTTTATGGAACAAGTACCAGAAAATATTCCAGTTGGATCTGTTATCTACACTTTTGAGGCGAATGACCCAGAAGGCGATGATATCGTGTTCACAATTGTAAATGCAGCTTCTGGATTCGAGAATTTATTTGCGGTTGCTGGTAAAACTCTAGTGACAAAAGCAGATATTGATTATGAGGCATTAACTGATCACTCACTGCAAGCCAGCATCCGTATTTGTGATCCACTAAGACTGTGCACTAATGTTGGACCAAATACTATCACGATTATGGATGGGCCAGACGCGCCTGTTCTAGAAAAAGCAGTAACAAGCCTCTCTATCTTAGAAACTGCAAGTGTTGGATTAGGTCTAGATGCTACCTTTACGTTTTCGGATGAAGATGCTGGCCAAGCGGCAAATCTTGCTTACTCTATTTATTCTGGGGATCCACAGAAGCAATTTGCTATATCCAAGTCAACTGGAGCGTTGACAGTGAAATCCTCACTGAATGCTGAGATTGTGAATGAGTACACATTAGTAGTACAAGCTACTGATGTAGATGGGCTGAGTGGTTTTACAACTCCAATATCCATTACTGTGAAGATGGTGCCTTCACCGCCATTTTTCGTTGGAGTCACTACATCACAGCCCAGTTACAATGTGGACATTAGCCAACTTGGTGACGGATCGTATGCGAGTGTTTCTTTACCGATTGCAGATAGAGATCCAGGGCAGATTGGTGGGGTTTGCTCGATCACCTCATCGATTGACAAATTTTCGATCACAACCAGAAGTGACAAAACAGCTTGTGAACTATCCGTTCTTCAAGGCGTTTACATTCCTGAAGTGACTGACAACGAGCGTGTCACTGCTGTATTGCGAGTGACGGATACGATTGATTTATCTTACAGTGAAGTTACCGTTAACATTCTATCGCGCAACATTAATCATCCGCCTAAATGCGCCAACGCAGAGGCGCGAGTTTTAGAAAACTCGCCGTACGGTGCTGTTGTTGGTGTTATTATTGCGAGTGATCCAGACTCAACTGACACATATCGTACAGCATAGCTTCTGGTGACGACAGTGATGTGTTTCACATTAACTCAACTAATGGCGTAGTTACCTTGGGCACAACGTCACCTGATTACGAGACAAAGCGTATATACAAGCTTATCATTCGCGTACAAGATGATACGGCAGCACCTCTAACTGGTGTCTGTACTCTTACTGTGAACATTTTGAACGAATTGGAGTCTCCGATATGTGCTACAGCAATATTTATTTCAATATTGGAAAACAACGCGATAAATACTCCAGTTGGAGATGCTCTATGGAAGAATTGTACTGACCCAGACACAGGCCTGGGTAATTCAACGGCTTTCCTCTTTGAGCTTGTTGGCAGTAGCAAATATTTCGCGATCGATTTGACTACAGGTAAACTCAGGGCAACCCAATCATTTGATTACGAAGAAAAACAGACTTACAACATCACGCTTATAATCCGAAATGCGTTTCTACCTTCAAAGAGTACATCGGTTGGAGTTAGCGTAGCGGTACTGGATCAAAATGACTCACCTAAACTATCATTTCTACCTGCCTTTCCGAGCACGACACTAGTGGGTGTAGATGTTCAAGAACGGTTGTCATTGGCACCACCGTTGGAAATGTGGTTGCTTATGACGAAGATGACAATGACGTATGCTCGCTGGTGTTACGTGAACCTTCATCAACATTCTTACTTGAGTCAATAAACGGTACTGTTTATAGATTGGTTCTCGCAAAGCCAGTGGACTACGAGACCCGCTCAATGTACCCCCTAGAAATCACAGTCACAGATAGTGCACAAGCGTCGATGATTCTTGCAATTAATATTCGAATTACCGATGTTAATGACGCGCCATACTTTGAAGCTTCCCAGCACTTCTTCATTGAAGAAAATAGTTCGAAGCGCACAATTGCGACATCTAGATTCCGACCACTAGGTGCGTGCAGTATTCTTGACGAGACCACCAGGATCATGCATCATGCGGCTTTGTCGTACGGGAACTGCTTGCAGAAATGTGCCCAATTGAACTCTTGTGCGGCAGGTTTTTTCAACTCTCTTCTTCACACTGTAGTTTGCACAGTTTATCATCGAAATCCTGTGATCCATGTGAAAACTGTGAAGCTTTCGAAAGTATTCCCGAACACTCTGAGAACGCAGCACTCTTACTTTCGAATGATACATTATATGTGCAGCAAGACAAGCTAATAGCTGCACCTAGCGCTGATTTTACTCTGGAATGCTGGGTTTCTATTAGCGCAATGAAGGGTCTATTGTATTCTGGAGAGACCAAAACATTTACTTTACTGGTTTGCAGATGGAATACGCAGGGGAAAATCTCCGAATCACACTACATGGTGTTGTGATCAACACCAATATTGTGTTCGTTCGTGCCGACGCTGTGGTACCATATCGCTGTAAGCTTTAATAATATTCAAGGCGAGCTAAAAGTGTATTTGGATGGTAAAGTAGTTCTCCAGCAGTATATTCTTTCACGCAGTGGGACAAAGTGGGGTACATTATCCACACTCACAATTGGTAACTGTGGTAACGGCATCTACTGTCCGACAAAACCCTTCACGTTTTCCATCGACGAGGTTGGTTTAAATATGCCTTTATCTGATCAGTTCCTCACATATCGTATTTCGTGTCATGTCTCGATGTAATTTGCTGTAGCTGAGATTGTGGAACCAAACAAACACTTTAGAGGCCATCCGATCTAGCTTTGCCAATTCGCTCAACCCGAACAGGCCGGTCTACTTGCCTTCTTCAGGTTGAGAGGGCCTCTGTTTTAAAAGTTGTACATAATATCTTACCTCTATTGTTGTTGTGTTGTTTGTCTGTCTGTGTAGGTTCGATGGCGATTTAGTCGACACTACACTAACCAGTCGTGCTTTAATCGCTCCATATGGCAAAATTCCTCAGTTCGGAAA
>VOQZ01000643.1:0-23615 GCA_008079305.1 Phytophthora palmivora
AAAATTCCAGTCATTTCGAATCTACCAGACGACTAGCAAGTCACTTCCTAGCGGGCTGCATGGCGGACACTAGCGCCACTGCAGCCTCCATACAGCTGCGTGCAACGGTATCTTCACTGCCAGTGTTACAGGAACAGAGCAGCAGCAGCGACAGCGACAGTGAGGACGAAATCGCGCCGAAAAACGCTTTAAACGAACAAAAAATCCGTAAAAAAAAACCCGATAATTCCAGGTTTTTATTGCTGCCACGCTCTTCCAGCCTCGGATACGAGCCACGGAGACCTCTAGCTGAATCCGGTGATCCATGTCTACTAGCAGCAAGTGAGAGTGATGAAGTCACGAGT
This sequence comes from Phytophthora palmivora, assembly GCA_008079305.1. Classification (NCBI taxonomy): domain Eukaryota; phylum Oomycota; class Peronosporomycetes; order Peronosporales; family Peronosporaceae; genus Phytophthora; species Phytophthora palmivora. The sequence continues at coordinate 345 of VOQZ01000643.1, forward strand.
CTGGACGCGTTGGAATCAGAGAACAGAGCAGAATCAGAGACAGGAGGTCGTGGACATTCGAGTGGAGCAATATGAAGCTCGAGGGGCAAGAACGACGCAGTTTTTAGGGTCACAGGTCAGCTCAGAGTCTTCTTCATCTACTTCAGGGCTGGAGCTGCTGTCTACAGCCGAGAAGGAGTCAATTAACCTGGTTAAAAGAGAGATCCCAAAACCTCCAAAGAGATCTGGACTGCCAGAAGTTATCACGACTACAGGAGAAGAGAGCAGCAGAGGTGGACCAGTAGTAAGGAAACAGGTGCCTTATGCCTGGATGCTGGCTAAAGTGGGGCAGAAGACAAGGCAGAAGATCGGAGACATTAGAAACTCGTACTTTGCGGGATGGCTCGTGGCCTGCTCGTTATTTCGTTCTGCTGAATACTTTTGCTATTGCTATTGTGCAATTGACGTACCATCCTGAAAAGGGTGGAACTGATGTGGATACGAGACGACAATGTAGACACTGGCTGAAGCTGCTCATGACAATGCATTTTGTGGGACTGCCGAATATCGTGTTGATCGCTCCTGTGGTGTTCCCGAATGACTTTTTTTCGTTGTACAGAGCTAAGGATAAGAGGATGATTCGACGTCCGTATTTGTTGTTCTGTGAGATGATCGTGACAGTGCAGTTGGGATTCATGATGTACGTCGCGGTGAACCAGTTGTTAATGTGCCTGTAATTGTGGAATGCCATGATGAACTCAAGCCACGAGAGATTGTTTTATTCTACTCGGCGACTGTGGTTTGGCTCGTGCTGCTACGTCAGATTATAGTCTTTTGTCGCTTCCTGACGCATTTGAAAGCTACAAGCGGATAGTTCCAATGACTCGTCCCATACATCGGCACTAGGCAATTGGTTCAAAGCGCTGAAGGCACTCTCAGTCCGAAGCGAACACACACGACTTGTGAAGGAATTCAAGAAGCTTCTTTATCGTGCAGTTGCTCGCGGTGACGTTCTCACTGTCGAAACACTTCTATCCGAGGCGCAATCCAAGTACAAAATCGACCGGATGCAAGACTTGTATAAACCGCCGGTGTTGTGGTTTTACGCTTTCGCGAAATCAAGGAAGAATCCGCTACACATTGCTGTCAAGCGAGGCAATGTTAGGATAGTTGAGCTGCTGCTTGATCATGGCATGGATGTGAACGTACTAGACAAAGTGGTGCGCGTGAATTTTAACGTTGGACTGGTCTTCAAGATCATCAGTCGTATACTGGTACGTTAAAACTTGACATGATTTGTGAAGCAACGATGACTAATTATGCTGCTTTGCGTACGCAGGTTCGAACACAAGACGGACTGCGGTCACCTTTAAAGACCGTCTTATGCTCGGTATTGCTACCACCACTTCATGGTGCCGTCGCAGAAGGTTATGTGGATATTGTCCGGTTACTTATCAACAAGGGTGCTGACGTAAACGCGGTACCACGAGCATCGTTCTATTATCCAGCTGCCGTTCTGCCACCAATCTTCGTGGCTGATGACCCACAAGTGCTACGGCTGCTAGTAGCAAACGGCGCAAACTTCCTTCAAGTTGCATCGGTATCTCTTACGGGACTAATCCGCACATATGCTACACCGTTACAACAGAGTACGTTCACGTTGAGGTCAGACCTGAGTGACTACCTACTAGAGTGCGGTGGTGATGTTGCTCTGACTCCACTTCACGAGGCAGCGGCCACTGACAACGTTAGGAAGATCAAGTGGCTTCTTGCACGTGGTATTCATGTTGATACTCTTGGGGAACGCGTCGAAGGTGTACACCGTCGGACGCCATTGCATTGGGCAGCAGTTGTTGGTAAGGTGAAAGCAGCTAAACTTTTACTTGGAAAGGGTGCTGATCCCAACGCAAAAGACCGCGATGGTCGCACACCGTTGCACTGGGCGGCCAGAAACAACCACGACGAGGTAGTATCGCTATTACTAGCTTACAATGCAGAGCCAGACGCAGCTGATGATGAAGGCATTCCAGTCGTGTGCTTTGCTGCGGAGGCTGAAGGCGTAGACGCGTCTATTTTCTCGAATCTCGTGGCCGCCGGCGCCAGTCTTCGGACCCAAGTGTCCGGTGGAAACACTGCTCTACATATCGCTCTACAGCGTGAAAACAGACAGACGGCTATGTCGTTGATCAAGTGCGGATCGAGTATGATGATTACGAATGATTTAGGCAAGCGAGCAGTGGACTGCACGACGTCTACGGAGCTGCAGTTTTTACTCAAGAAAGAAGCTGGAACTCGTAAGATCATGATCTCTTACACGCACACACATGCGCAGTTAGCATCGAAAATTCGTGAGCATCTCGAAACGCAGGAGCAACTCACCTGTTGGATGGACACGATGGATCCTAGTGGCATCGGGGGAGGCGCGGTTTGGCGAGAGGAAATCGCGCGTGGTATCAGTAATTGTTCGCTTGTGCTTAGCATTGTGTGCGATGGCTACACCAAATCTGAGTGGTGTCTGAAGGAGCTTGCACTAGCTAAGTTGCTTCGCAAACCAGGTACGTTCACTCAGTTTTGATCTTTGAATGATGTGTATGTATTTACTCGGGCTAATATTGTTGTTTCGTTACTGATTGTAGTGCTTGGCCTCATTGTGGAAGAAGGCCATCCAGCGTCAATGGCATCTCTAGAGGTACGATGATTAGTTATATTCGTTATCTGGATGAGCCAGCTCTTACTCCATTTGCTGTGTATCTAGTATCTTATACCGTTCAAAAACCGGATTCCATTTAACGACTTCATCCTCACAAAGCGTCAAGAGAATCCCCGAACGGTGGTTTTCGATATCGACGAGACATATTTTGCCAGGAGATGGCAAGTAACGCGCCCACTTATGATTTCGATTATGAAGGATGGACGACATCTGGATAAGGAGGAACGCGAGAACGTAGCCTCAATCGTTCCTCGCCGAAGGAGACGGCGCTATAAGAAAAAGCAGGCTGCAGCGATTGAACAGAGTGAAGATGTTGCTAGCACTGACGACGAAGGCGTTTCTGGGGAAAAAGAGCAACCATTGCTCATTTATTCACCACTTGGCGCTGCGAGCTCTTTACGAGTGAGGGTGAAAACAGATATTGAAAGCTTCGGGTTTCAATGCCACGATTTGGATGAAAATCGTCTAGTACAGCAAATGAGCACTTGTCGGGGCGTAATATTGCTCGTTGAAGTGCCTGCGTCGTCAGGGAAAAGGGATCAGATGAAGCCATAGCAAGCAAACTCGTCAGGAAACAGCTTATTGCCTCAATGACCCGCATCGTCACGGCAGCGCAGACATTGAGTCCACATAAGAATGTATACCCCGTGCTTGTCCAGAACAACTTCCTCGACTTGAGCAAGATGTACACGCTTGCACGATCTGAGCTATTCTATTTTGTGGATGGTGGTGGATGGTCTCGTAGTGTTGGTCGCTTGGTGGATCATTTACGATTAAAGCAAGAACGAACCAGCAGTGGTGGTGGAGTGAACGTTCTTGCTTTTAGTGCTTAACTGGTACATTACGTCGGAAGTATTTGGCACGATGAGCAACGAAGTAGCCCCATCAAATGCTAAAGAAAGCTGAACCACCACTGAACGTTTGATCATACAAACGCGACAAGGTCGACCAGTGTACGAAAGCAGTATGCGTTTCGCCATATCGTGACACAAGCGTGGCAACCGTGCCGAGCTGTCTCAGGAGCATTTCAGTGGCCTGGGTCTGGGTCAGGCGCAGAATGATCTAGTCTGTATGATGAATCTACATGTACGCTCCTCAAAAATGGACTTCAAAGCCAAGTAGCAGTATCTGTGGTGACAAATGGCGAGCTCTGGTAACTGTGCACTGAATGCTGATTAGTGCGTGCTCAGTGGTAATGTTTCCGTTTTACTTGAAACCACGAATGTTTCTCAACGCGTAATCTCACACAAGATCCTCGGTGCAACTTCTAACGCCAAAAGAGAGAGGAATAACATGACCGAGTTGTTCCTCCAACAGAATTTATGTCATGACACAAGTGATTGAACGTTGATCCTACCCCATTATTACGTGGTTGAGCACCGTTGATTTAGCAAGCTATGGGCCAACATTACAATTTGCATGGAGGTAATCGTGATCTTTGGAGCTATATCACTATTATGACTCCAAAGTAGACGTAAATACGACAGCTACTTCTTTATCCCGGCAGCTGTGGCATATACCTTTATCGGCTGCAAACTGTCGAGAAGACTACTCATGTGAGTCGTGAAGAATGAAGTGATTGAATGAGAAGATACAACGATGTGTCGTCATTGTTAGACGATTCTTAAACGCTGCTATCTAGCAACATCTTCGCAATCGATCAAATTTGCGGACAATTGCGATAGCTATATTCTATTATGCGTGGAGCTTACTGTGGCACAATGTTTTGATGGTGATAGCGTTTGTTGCATCTGTTGAATGTTGTGGGCGTTGCGTTCGACTTCATGCTCTCCAGTTATACATACAATCGCTATATTTTCGCCTGTTCTCTTTGGTGCAACTGGTACCTTGTACTTGAAGTAGTTCACATGAGTGGGTTCGCAAAGCAAACCCCAATCTTTCAAAAACCACACCTCAGCTAATTTCTGCAGTTTATGAATAGTTGTGCTGTCTCGAGGGCTTCCCATTTCCTAGGAAAACATTTAAAGAGCACGGTGGGCTATGATGTGTAATATAGAATGGCACAATAGAAATGTTCGTTGATCAAGATATGAATGTACAGTTGTTGAACGTCATTGACAATTCTAATCGAAATTGTGTAGGATGAGTTATCATTTGTAGGAACAAAGTAGGTATTACGGACTACCCTAGATGCCTAGAGATACTTACGTAAGTATTATGCAGGAAAACAGAGTGAGTTGACGTAGCAAGTTGCAAAATAATAATATGTGCCTTGAAGAAGCAGCTGTGCAACGAAAACAACATCAAGTCAATTCACACATGCATGAAACCAGCAAACCAATTTGATCTGTTGCATTTCGTGGCAATCACGTTTAACCGAAAATACAGCAAAGCTCGATCAGTACTCGTATCACAACTTTGCTGCAAGGTGCGGCCTTGAAACATGTAGCCGTCACAGTCGTAAAATCAAATCAAGTCAAATCAGTCTCCGCCAGCATCATAGCCTCCTCCACTGCTGCCTCCAGTGTCACGTGTCACAATCACCTCTAATTCCACCATAGCCTCCATGATGCCCGTCGTACACCACAGCCGGATTATAGTCCGTGTACACAGTTGGAGATTGTCATTTCGTCCATTATCGTGCAGACCATTGTACACCACATCCTGATCATACTCTGTGTACACAGTTGGAGGATTGTTATTTCTTCCATTATCGTGCTGAAGTGTCTGCACGGAGGTATGTTGCTTTGGTTTGGTCTCCTCGGTCGAAAATGGTTGAGTGGGAGATTGGTAATATGGAGACGACTGTGGTGTTTGTCGACTAGTAGAGGCCTGGGTCACATTCGATTCACTTCCCTTGCAACAGCCCGAGATGTTTCCCATAGTCAAAAGTGTAGCTTGGCCAGGTCTTGAGATGGTCTTAAGAACAAATTCCAAATGAACGACCTTCAACTTCTGCGTGAACTCTCTCGAAAGAAGCTATTAAGCCCTCGACTGATTGGCGAACACGTCGAAGCCAACAAACTAGCATATCAAAAGGGAATTCAAACAGTGAGGAATTTTTTACATCTACTTGAGACATCAATGAGACTATGCAGCCAAAAATGCATACCCACTAATAATATATGCCATTCGACTAATAATCATGGAGAAAACCAAGGTACGCAGCATCAGGCAAATATCTGGTGATGAGATGATTTCATCGGGTGTCGTCGTGACGGCTAGGCAAATGTTATTGACTGCGTGGTTCATCGTTGGTATGGTCCCGTTTGTCCTTCAAACTCGAAGCTTCCTCAAGTTCGTAACACCACATAAACTCACAGAAACTCTCGTGGTTCCACTTGGAGCTGAATCGGAGACGATAAACATGACGACATTGTGTCCGGCGCTAGGACTTCAGATGGCTCAAGTCTGGTGGAATATTGACACGACGCACTACTATAATTTGAATCATGGACGACTCTGTCAATTTGTTTCGCCTCAGTACAATTGCCACGGGCGATATGTTGTAGGTTCTGAGAAGGTGACAGCATATCACACTGCACCTTCCAGTTGTGCCAACGATAGCTATCCAATATCTATGTTCTTTTACCATGGTAGTATTGGTTTCTATTCATTTTATGAAGAAGTCACTGGGACGTATTGTATCGGAGACAACACAATGTATGGACTCATTGATGGACTCGGAACATTTGATATCAACGGTTGGTTGCTAGCCCAAGATACTGGAAGTTATGACTACCGCTTTTCATATTGGTACGGCATGGTTGGGATGGTGTGGCTTGTTTATCGAGTGCTCGTGCTTCGGCGAAGTTACATTTCTTGTAAACGATTCGGACGAAGATGCGATCAAATGCAAGAAAATGTACGACGAAAAACAGCCATGGTTTTCGTTCACGAGAGTATGCGATTATCAGCTCATGGCGCGACGAATTACCATCGCCTTGTCCTCTTGTATCTGCTAATCGAAGGAATCATGAGTGACTTGTTCCTCCTTGTTGCTACGGATGGGGTTTTCGCTTGGTTTCAGTACGTCTCGTTTGGCTATAATTTGTCCGGAATGCTTTTGATTTTGTTCGAACTCATCGAAAGTATGAAATGGTTGCGTGAGAGGTCCAGACTTTTCATTAAGCGCTTGTTGTTCAGCTATGAGTCGTCGCTACTTGGTGAATTACTTAGTGCAATTGGCCAAGCACGTTTGCTCACGTCACTAAGTCACTCAGATTTGAAAAACTCTGGGTCAACTGCCCGTTCCGTTTCCTACTACGCTTGGGTTTAGTTGGTCACAGTGTCATTGTATTATCGCTCATCAGCTTTATAATGGCAGTGCGTATTTTGCGTGCGATCACTTGTGTGAGATGGAAACACGGTCAATTGTGGGCAGTGTTGACAGCTCCGTGCTGCGTCGACACAACGCTGGGAATGAAGAACAAGATGACGATGCTAACAGGTTATTACTGGGAAGGTGGAAGGTTGTATTACAAACCAGAAGCATTAAAAGCCTTTGGATTGCTGAAAGTGGAGGAGGAAGATGGTACCACATCGATGATCATTCGTAAGTTGCATTGGTTTAAAGTGCCGACTGAAGATTTAGTGGTGATCGGTTCCATATCAGAGCAACTAGTAGAGCCATGTACGGAGCGACCTTGTGTAGGGATTGTAGGGTTCTTTGACCACAGTTTAGGTGGTCCGATTGGTGAGAGAGGAAGTCACATTTTACGATCTACCACGGTGAAAGCCAGAATTTTTGCGTCTTCCTCTTCAAAAATCTCGAGAAAACTTGAATTGATGATTAGAGAGCAGCTATCGCTGTAGAATCACTTCAGTATGTAAAAACTTTAGAATTTATTCGTTTGTGGATTTATCACGGTTGTATTAAAGCAATCCGTGCTTCATTTTGGTGATTTTCCGTTGGAAACAAATATACCGGTCCGTTTTAGCCTTCTCTCGATTCGTCACATTGGTGAGTACTGGCAATAACTTGTTGATTATGAAGCAAGCAAGGGTACATTGCTTTGATGAAGGACCCCCACGTCATTTGACAAACGAAGAGCTCAGGAGAAATTTTGGATTTATGACTGTACAACGAAAGTTGATCACAGCGTGGCTCATTCTTGGATTAGCCCCGCTCATTTTTCAAGCGCGAAGCTTCCTGAAATTCGTGACACCACACAAGATCACTGAGAGTCTCGTAGTACCAGCAGGTGCTGAACAATTGACAATTAATATGACCGAGTTGTGTCCTGGTTTAGGACTTCAAATGGCTCAAGTGTGGTGGAATTTGGAGACAACACACTACTATGAAGTGAAGGAAGAGCGGATTTGTCATCTCGTTTCTCCCCAGTACAATACTCATGGGTACTACCTCGTTGGATCTGAAAAAACAAAAGGTTATCGCACTGTACCATCAAGTTGCGCTAATGAAAGCTATCCAGCACAACTGTATTTCTATCACGGTACAATTGGTTTTTACTCTTTTTATGAAGAGATCAGAGGAACTTATTGCACAGAAGACCATACAATTTATGGACAGATCAATGGGGTTGGTACATACGACATTAACGGTTCGTTTTTAGCTCAAGACACTGGAAGTTATGGATATCGCATGTCATATTGGTACGCTACAGTGGGCATCGTGTGGATTTTGTATCGATCCATAGTGATACGTCGAAGTTATATCACTTGCAAGCGCTATGGTCACAAATGTGATCAAATGGGCGAGGATCTCGATAGGAAGACCGCAACGGTGTTTGTCCACGAAAATTTGCGCTTATCGGCTCACGGCGCAACTAATTATCACCGCTTAGTTATCCTTTATCTGTTAATCGAAGGAATCATGAGTGACTTGTTTCTTCTCGTTGCTACGGATGGGATTTTCGCTTGGGTCCAGTACGTCTCGTTCGGCTACAATATATCTGGTTTGGTACTGCTTCTATTCGAGATGGTTGAGAACATGGGATGGTTGCGCGAAAGCACAAGACTATGTATTAAAAGGTTGCTGTTCAGCTATGAGTCTTCTTTAGTTGGTGAGTTCGTGAGTGCTATCGGTCTGTCACATTTTCTTACAACATTGAGTCGCTCGGAACTTAAACACTCAATCTCTACCGCCCGCGCAGTGTCATACTACTTTTGGGGATTGGTGGGTCACGGGATTGTTGTGTTTTCACTCGTTGGCTTCATCATGTTTGTACGAATATTGCGTGCAGTGACATATATTCGCTGGAAACATGGTACTTGGTGGACCATTTTCACTACTGCTTGTTGTGTCGATACGACATTGGGGATGCTAAATAAAATGGTTATGTTGCGAGGTTACGAATGGAAAGGTGAGAAGTTGTATTATAGCCGTGAAGCACTCAAAGCGTTTGGACTTCTGAAAATGGAGGAGGAAGACGGCATTGAATTTCTTGTTTTACGCAAGCTGCGCTGGATTGCAGTACCGACAAATGATTTGGTTGTAATTGGCGTGGTATCAGGTCAGCGCGTTGAACCGTGCACCGAACGACCGTGCTTGGGTGTAGTGAGCTTTCTGAATAAAAGTTTAGGTGGACCTCTCGCTGAAACAGGAAGGCAGCGTCCACGCATGATTCATGGCAGAAGCAGAATAATGCCTAAATCGGCCCCTCTAGAATTTTTCCCAGCTTCTTAACCTTGGTATCCGTGCTGAGGAGGTGACCTCAACGGAATGGGGTGATGATATCAACGAGGAATTGCATGCGTAAGAAACACAATTGGTCCTGCGAGTTACCTGGTGAGGACTACAGAAATACTACAAATAGGCCGACATTCATCCGTTTCGAGCAAACCTTTGCAGTGTTTTAGAATCGAGTACAATGGACCTGAAAAGAGTTATCTTATTTCGACAGAGATCACATGGCCGAATGACAATACCAACTTGGTACACGAGTCTGATGACAGCTAAGCGGAAGCTTCTGGTAGCATGGCTATTTATCGGGATGGTCCCATACCTTCTTCAGATTCGTAGCTATATGAAATTTGCAACACCGCACAAGATCACAGAGAATTTATTAGTTCCACCAAGAACGGAGCCATGGACTGGTAATTTGGCAGAAAAGTGTCCAATGAAAGGATTTCACATTGGACACGTGTGGTGGAACGTCGAAGTTACCCACTACTACAGTTTGCAACATGGTTACCTTTGTCACTTCGTAGTTCCCCAATATAATTCTCACGGCAAATACTTGATACAGGATGTGAAAGTCGGATCATTCTATTCGTCACCAGAGAACTGTGAAAACGATAGTTTTTCCGTCGAATTATTTTTTTATCATGGCAGCGTTGGGTATTTTTCGTATTATGACGAACTCATCGGCACATACTGCATCCAAGACCACACTGCGTATACCCGAGTTGCTGGTCTCGGTACATTTGATATCAACGGTGTTGCCCTAGCGAAAGATCCTGGTAGTGACAAGTACCGATGGTCTATGTACTACAGCATTGTTGGCGCAATTTGGATTATATTTCGCGGCTTGGTATTGCGTAGGAGCTACATTTCGTGCAAACGTTACGGAGACAAATGTGGTCAAATGGAGGTCAAGCTGCGGCGAACATCAGCTACAATTTTTGTGCATGAAAGTCTACGCCTTTCGGCACACGGAGCCAAGAATTATCATCGAGCAATTTTGTTGTATATGCTGCTGGAAGGGCTCATGAGCGATTTGTTTCTACTCGCTGCTACCGACGGGTCTTTTGCTTGGATTCAATACGTATCGCTTGGATATAACTTGTCGGGTATACTTTTACTGCTTTTTGAATTCATCGAACAGGTAGGATGGCTTCGAGAAACCTGTCGGCTCTTCATCAAACGGTTGCTATTTAGCTATGAGTCTTCGTTATTGGGAGAACTCTTGAGTGCATTTGGTCAGTCCTACGTCCTCACATCGCTGAACAAGTCGAACCTAAAGTATACAAAACCTCTAGCGTTAGAGGTATCATATTACGTGTGGGGTTTGGTCGGTCATGGAGTTATCGTTGCAACTCTCATTGGATTCATCATGTTTGTGCGTATTTTGTGGGCAATTACTTACGTATACCGGAAGCATGGTCGCACATGGAACTTCTTTTAGCACCATGTTGTGTCGACACGACACTGGGACTGCGCAATAAAATGAGTAAGTTGGCAGGTTATCACTGGGAAGATGAGGAACTGTACTACAAAACCGATGCCATGAAATCATTTGGTCTTTTGAAGATGGAGGAGGAGGATGGCACCGAGTTTCTTGTCTTGCGCAAACTGCACTGGTTTAAAATGTATCAAGATGATTTGTTCGTGATTGGAGCTGTTACGGGTCAGCGGGTGGAGTCATGCAGCGAACGACCTTGCATAGGTATGGTTACTTTCTTTGATCGGAACTTGGGAGGTCAAGTTGAAGACAATAGAAGCCCCAGCGCAAAGGCCATTTGGATGGCAAACAAGGTATCACCTTCTCCTGTTTCTCTAAGCATTCTTCCGTCTTGACTTCGGGAATTTAAACACAAATCACTTGTGATGATCACTCCTTGTACTTTGTGGTTTAGCTGCCATCAAGGTAGACCTAGTATTCATCAGATCTTATGGCTGGCAGTTTTTCTGGCAATCGATTCGATAATAGTTCCCTGCAAGGCAATTCCACCTCTTGTGTTTTGATGAAAAACATCAACTCAGAATGTGAAACACGGGATTTGCGACTTCAGCGAGTGTCGCGCTACGATCACTCGTTGCCTTATTTTCTCCTCTTCCATGCTTGCGAGTTGGTCGTCCAAATATGCCTTCAATATCCTTATACGACTCGATTCATAATGATCTAGTGGTGATCACGGGACGACGAAAAATCGGCGGTAAAACAACTGGCCTTGCGCACAGCTTCAAATACACGGGAAGCATTGCTAAGCCATTCACGGAGCGAGAGTGCATGAGGAGGTGGTAGTGGGCTTGATCCTGGGGCCATCGTCATCGGTTGCGATGTAAACGAGGGTGAGCTCGGTAAACTCAGCACGAAGCGTTGGAAACCTTTTGCCGCTTCATCAAAGTCGGAGTACTTGCTGGAAGTAAACGGTGTTTTCGTTTTATGCTGGTCTTTCTCCTTTGTGATTCCGCTTGCAGGAGATACTGACGGTGATCGTGCATCAACTTTCGATTCTCTAGGTGTTAGTTGCTGCTGCTTATGAGGAAGAACGAATGAAGCCACGTTGAGAATGCCACTTTTATCGTCCGCTGGATTACTGTAGCTTGACATTTTATAGGGAACACGAACCAGCGAATGTGACCACAGAGCTTCAAGTGCACGATCATGGGCTGAAAACAGCTCGTTCTCTCGGTATAGCAGCTCCGAGTCCGCAAGATTGTTTGCTACATAAAGTAATTGTGCCGCATGCCTCTGACTGTTTCCCGAGACACTTGGTAATCTGCATTGTGCAAACTTCTGCTCAATCTTACGTAAAAGATCACTAACAGGAACCTGGAAAGCCAATCCGTCATGAACAACCACCACGTAGTGGCAGATCGCACACAAGAACACTGCGATCTGGTAGGATGCCGCTTCTACTTGCTGTTCCGGAGTAAGTGCGCCAAATCGTGGGGACTCATTCCTATCCAGCAAGTCAACAAGCATCGAACTGCTCAATAACGGCTGCGAATCTAACAAAATCGTCGGATGTCCCGCTCCGCCGACCATCGAGATCGCAAGGTCCACCCCCGTCGTCTCATGTCGATCCAACACAACAGCTTCCAAGCTTCTTGTTGAAAAAATGTTCTTTTCTCCTTCCTCTCCAACATTCTTCTGTGCCAATAATGACAACACGGTCGATTTGCCCACTCCTTCCAGTCCAATCACCCGACTACCGTAAAGTTTGTGAGTTCAAGACAATTCCCCAATTTCACTGACAAGTCTGTAGAAAACTGCATCTGAGGCGTAATAAGCTTCACACTAGTAGAAGGTGGCACAATCTTGGTCTGCTGAAGCGTAGAGGGAGTATGAGGTCGTAGTTTCATCCCTGGTGAACCTGCTCTTAAACTGTGTCGATCCATTTGTGACGGCGATGGAGCTTGTGTCGAACTGCCACTGACTCTAGTGTTAACCTGCAAGTAATTCTCTCCACTGACACTGTGTCTATTGCGTCTATTGGCGTCAGGGGCGTCAGGTTCATAGAGAACCCCAGTGGACCCTGGAGCTCCCCCTGCAGGTGGACGTAGTAGCATGGACGGCGTCTTGGACATTATAGAGACTGGAGGGGGTCCACCTGAAGCTGCAGTGCGACTGCGAGGTCGCTGGGAGCCTCGGAAGGCGCGTGGAGGGCCGGAAACGGAGCTCATACTGGCTCGGGAGGAGGTGGAGCTTGTGCCATGAGCTGTGGAGCTGTTGCTGTTGCGGCGATTATTGCTACTGCGCTGTATAGGTGTTAACAAGAGATACAAAAGGAGGTTAAGGTGCAGGAAGACGTGAGGAAGACAGTATGGGACTAACCTTCTGACGCTGCTTTTGTGGTGTATTCTCGCGATCCATTTTCAGAGTGACAGTTGACGAGCAGTTGGAAAGTGCTCGTGAAGTGTACATTCGTTGCCATTGATAATGTGAGAAAGTATAGTGAAAGTAAGTGAATTACGAGAGTGGCAAAAGTTAAACACGTTTGTACTTGTCGTGACGTTGTCGACGTCCACGTGAAGGTGTGGAGGTGCCTCCTCGTGTCTTTTTGTTGCCTTTTTGCCGTCGTTTAGTGTTGCGGGACATGAAAGACTCTCGTTCGTCCACTTCTTGGTCAAAAAGTCCCAGTGCTTGACTCAGAGCCGTCACTGGTTGTTCCTTCTTCTGATTCTGTTGCTGTTTTTGCTGTTGCTTCTTGAGTGCGTGATTTGCAGCTTGCTCCGCTTCCGCCTGCTTCTCTGCATTCTTGGAGGCCAATAAATCCTTGGCAGCAGATCGACCGCCCGCTACGACTGCACCACTGGCGTCTAGAGCCAAATCCAGACCTGAAAACAGCGACATCATGGCGGTCTTGCCAGCGGTAGATTCTGGAGCGGCAGAAACCATTGCATTGTTGCCGGTAGCACCTAGAGACGAGCGTAGACTTGAGACGAAAGGTGTTGACATGATGCAGGTGATGCAGTGACGGTTGGTCTCTACAAGTGATAGAATGGAGGGCTTTGATTGGTTGAAAATAGACACTAAAGTGAGGAGCTAGTGACGTGTGGTGTTTGCAATGAACCAGATGCAACAGATTGGAGTTGGTCTTGAAGTAATTCGTCCCAGATACTTTCATGCAGTTGTCGTGCTGTATACTCGGATGCTAATTCAATCACCACTGCATGAAAGAGTGAGTAAAATTGCATGATAATTGTGCAACTTTTTACCTTCTGGAAGCAAGTCCATCACCAACTCTTTGGTCCAATCGTCTAGAATGTCGACTGATACAGCGAGAGCTGTTGGAGTTGCTGCTCGGGATAGATCAATTCGTTGTGCAAAATATGACTTGACCATAGTCTGAAGCACGTCGTGAAAAACGTCGTGGATGGACTCATCGACGAGCGATGCAAACACGCTTGTTGCCAATGAGACTGCGATATCTTCCCTATGTTTGGCTTTTTGCGCTTCCTGATATTACATGTAAGCAACCCCAAACAAATTAGGTGCAAGTGAATACACCACCAAAGCATACACGCATTGATAATACATGCTCCAATCACTCGCACCTGCATGCATGTCTCGCATAGGACCTCGAGCAAGCAAACCGGCACGAGGTTGGTCATCTCCTGAAGCAGAAAAACGTTCAGGAAGTCCTGTGCTTGTATTGCAAGACGTTGGTTTCGGCGATTCTGGTTAGTCTGTCGTCGCCTATATGCGCGATACTCGCGCTGTACACCGGGATAAACAAGTGAGAAATTGTCCGCAACTAGCCATTTACCAGCTGCACGAGACCTGGATCGTAGTGGCTGCATCATGCTGAAGCTTTGACATGGCAGCAAGGGAGCGCATGCGTTGACTTCTCATGGTCATTGGCTTTAGTGGTAATGGAGCAAATTCGTCGTCTTCATCACTGGAATCCCAACTACTGTTCTCATCGCTACTGCCATCGTGTTGATGGTGTTGCCAACCTAAAGGTTTCTTCGTTCTTCGGTGATGGTATCGACAATCGTAGTGATGTCCGTTGATAGGGAATACCGGTGGCAAATACACGTATGCTAACTGCGGTAACAACTGCAAGTGCTCCCGCCGTCTTCGTCTACGAAACCGTCGGTGGTCGTCCCCAGTGTCGAGTTGATTGCTTTCGACACTGCATCTCGCTGGATTTCGGAGCGCTGGTAGCACCACCTTCTCCGATGCTCGTCTACTTCTGCCTGCTTCAAGCACAAGCGACTCTTTTAGATCCAGAACTCATGCCCATCGTGCTGATCCCTCACCTGCTCTGTGGGGCATCGTCCGGTGCCCAGTCTCTGCATTATTGCAGCGCGTGCAACGACGTATATCGCCGGGATAAAGATAGGTCTGCTTGGGCGAGAAAGACAAGCGAGAAAGACTGGCCTCTTACAGTACTTCGTGGGTCAAGGTGGCAACATGCAGTGCCACGTACCCTTCAACAACAAAGGCAACAACACGAACAACACGCACGTCGGTTAAATAATGCGATTGTATTCTACGTTTTTGCTAAATTTCATGGAAATGATACTGACGGTTGCTACCGACTGCTTAGGTCCTATAGATATATAGATATGGATAAGGTAGACACACTTGACTTGATGCGTTGGCACGCTCTGCTCACTGCAACATCTCATTGGACAGCTCCAGATCCAGCGCCTCGTCATGACCACTGAGTTGCACAAGGAAGACACCGAGCAAGTTCAGTTGCTTTTGCA
The DNA here is from genome assembly GCA_008079305.1 of Phytophthora palmivora. Classification (NCBI taxonomy): domain Eukaryota; phylum Oomycota; class Peronosporomycetes; order Peronosporales; family Peronosporaceae; genus Phytophthora; species Phytophthora palmivora. Next base: position 15,845 of record VOQZ01000643.1, read on the forward strand.
GCTGCGTGATGCTTGGGTTGTCCAGTAACTTGATGGACTTGAGTTGCGTGTTGGGTGTGCGTCTCGCCACGTACTGAATCGCACAACGATCCACTTGCGAGTCGCCCAGTGCAATGACCTGTTGAGGTAGTCGTTCCTGTTGTTGCACGTAGACGCCGTGCGTTTCCACCGGTGGTGCTTGCAAGAAGCCTTGTTTCGCCAAAAGGTCGCGATAGACAGCAATTTTCCACTCAATAGGGCGGTCTGGGTACACGCTCTCAAAGTTGGAGCGAGCTGAGATGACGGTCATCTGCTCCAGTAGTGGCACCACATTGGGCAGGAAGCGCTGGCACGAGCGTTCGACCCAGCCGAAAAGTCCGTTGGTGACAATGCAACAGGTGCCAATCTTGAGGCAGGCAGTGAGGAAATGTTCCACCTCCTTGGCGAGCTCCTCGAGCAACGGCACGCAGTGGTCAGGCACCTCGAAAGCTTCGTCTTCGGACGAGAACCCGAGCTTGGCCAAGTGTGTATTGGGTAAAATAGTGTCGTCCCAGTCGAGAATGATCACTAAGGCAATTAGAAACAATGAGACAACGGATGCAACAAGAGAGCGACGTTGAAAGACGTACGTGGTGCAGGGGCAACTTGCTGCTCGACGGCCTGCGTGGACGCCGGCTCTTCTCGGACGGCAGTGTTGACGACGCGACTGACTCCCATGTAATAGTGTAGATAAGGAATAGGTCGTTGCAGTGTCTGGTATTTTCGCTTGTGAGAACGCGAATGAAGCGCCGGAAGTCGGTAGAGAGGGTCTTAGTGAAACCAAGTGACTTCGGAGCGAAAGGGCGTAGTGCAAGAGTCGGAAAAATGGGCACTGTTGGCATAAACAGACGCGATGGACCAATGGAAGAGCCCAATTCTCAACCTCTACAAGTAATGAGGTATTATTGCTTGGCAAATGCTGGCGAGATTGATGTGAACACAACTGCTAATGCATACTGTTGTGTTTCGTTCGCAATCAATGTCGATGTCTACTCCATGTTTTTTTCAATTATAATATTACGCTTTGTTTTGGAAATTCCTGCAAATTTAGATAATGCCCATTTTTCTTAAAATGCACCTATTTCGCACCCCATTCTCAAAAACAGGTGGGAACTTCCGCGCTCATTCACGACATTTTTTATCTTGGATAGACTAAGCCCATACAACAGCCGACATATTCTCGTTTTCTGACGAGGGGTAGGAGTGCAGTTAGACGTGCAGCTTCAACGTAAGACTTTATGCAGTATTCAGGCCCACCCGGCTTTGAGCCGCCATCGATGCTGTGTGAGTGCTCACCTGCGAGGGCAAATTTGCTGAGCAAGTCGCTGCAAGTCTTGCTGGCTGACTAAATTCACTCGGCTTGGAAATCAGCAAAGCACGCGCTCGCTGCCCGTACCGCGGCTGCGCTTCAACCACAGATGTATTGCCGTCATGGCAACGTCGGTCAGACTGGTCTGGCCAAAAACGACTTGCGTCGGTGTGCGCAGAGGCTTGTGCTCGAGTGAAGCCTCATTCGCTCCAGCCCGATCGACAACAGTTTAACGCTGTCTGGTTCGAGAGTGTGCTTGGACTCCTCACGTGCGGATTTGTGGGAATCACACGTGCTAGTCAAACTTCAGTTTTGCGACAAGCAATATCCAGACACCAAGCAGAAATGGGAGCATCAACATGTACACGTCAAACGAGTAACTCGTTAAATATCCATTTGGGCGGCTACAGCCGTTTACTTGCGCATGACCTCCTCCTTAACCTCGAGCACGTCGTCGTACGTGTGACTCTGCACAATGTACTCGTTCTCGTCCTCCGAGTCGTAGCCGTCCAGCAGCGCAATGTACTCGGCGCGGCGGGCAGCAGCAGTGGCCAAACGCTTCTTCAGCACCTCCTGGAACTCTTGCTCCTTGCGATTGCGCTCCGCCTTCTCAGCGGCCAGACGCTCGCGCTCCTTGAGGCGGTCCATCTGGTCGAAACGCTTCTCGAACTTCTTGAGGTTCTTCACCACGTTGTTGTACTCCTTGTCCGACAACAGCGTACGCGGGCGAGGACGCCATAGGAACTGGTAGAACGCGTCCTTCTTCTCCTCCAGAAGCTGCTTACCCTGGAACGTCCACAGCGTGTAGCCGTTGTCCATCGTGAACTTGTAGTACGAGTTGTCCAGCGGCTGGCACACGGCAGTCGCCACCACACGTCCAGACGGGTCCCATTCGACGTGCGTGCACTTGAAGTGCTCCTGCACCGTGATGCTCTGCTGCTCGGTGGCGTCCCAGAACTCCAGCTGGCCGTTGATCTCGCCCAGACCTGCCAGCACAATGTTGTTGCCCAGAGGCGACCAGTACAAATGCTGCAGGCCTTGTCCTTCAGCGTGTACAGCAGCGTCACTTCCTTTGCTGTCTTGCTGCCACCGTCCATGTCGTAGAATGACACGTTCAGGCGCTGCTGACCCTCACCGTGCACAGTAGCGAAACGCGTACCCTTCGGTTCCCAAGCAAAGGCCACAATGTTCTCCTTCACTTCCAGCATCTCCACAGGCACCAGCTGCTCTTGCACACGGAACAGCTCAAAGTTCGTGTACATGGTCTTCTTCGACTTGGAGTGACGAGTGACCTTGACACACAGGAACGTGCCGTTCGGGTGCCAGTGTAGCTTGCAGTCGCTCACGTTGAACAGGTTTTTCTGACGCACTTCGCGGCGAGATGGAAGTTCAACAAGCGAGACACGGGCCGGCACATTGTTGCCCTCTGGCGCCCAGTAGGCCAGGATCGGGTCAGTCGGCGACCAGAAGAAGTCGTGCACACCCTCGGCACGCAGCGACTTCTTCTCCAGCAGCTTCATGGACGGCAGCTCGTAGATACTAATGACGTCCTTGCCGCGACGAGCCACGTACTTGTCGTCAGCACTCCACTTGAACGGGGTCATCAACCCTTGCACCACCTCGCCCTTAGTGCCCGTAGGTTTGCCAGCAGGGAAAGCACGCAGCATCTTGCTGGTCTTGACATCCCAGATGATGATGGCCGACTCCTGCTCGGTCTCGCTCACCGTGATGAGGTAGTTCTCGTTGGGCGAGAACACGGCCAACTTGACGTTCTTGTGGGGCAAAACGTCCCACCTTCTCGTACTTGTCACCTCCCCAGAGAGCAATGCCCTGCGGGTGGAATGTGGCCAGGTACGTGCCCTGGGGAGACCACAGCACATACTGCGAGCACCACTGCTTGCCGTTCGTCTTCTCCCGGTCTCCAGCATATCCAGCTCAATTTCTCCCTTATCACTCCAGAAAATCTCCGTTTCCGAGCCATGACGCAACACAAACATGTCACGACGTGCAGGGTCCGTCAACCACGTCTTGAGGTTCTTGGGTTCGACGAACTTCTCTACCTTAGGGGATACAAACTCTGCCGGTGTCTTCTGATAGCGTTCAATGTCGTCGTATTTATTCACGAGCATCGTGTGGCGCTTGTCCAGTGCAAAGTTGTTGATGGTACGCACTGCGTCATTGGCATGTGCCTCGCTCTCGTACTCAACAAAAGCGAAGCCCGTGGTCTTGCCATTGGCACCAAACGGCATGTGGATGTCCACCACAGTACCCACTTGTCCAAAGATCTTCTTGACGACGTTCAGTAGCTTACCGTGCTTGGTATCGTCCACAACAGGAAGACCTCCTACCACCACAGCCATGCTGTAGTCGTTGCAGAAGTCCGCCTCTTCATGAGCCTTAGTCGTCACCTCATCCTCCACCTCCTCGTCACTCAGGTACTCGGCGTAGTGCTCTGCCTCGCGCTTAAGCTGCGCCAGCTTCTGCTCGAACGTCGTGGGCGCCATCTTGATACAAATTGCAAGATGATACAGAGGGGAGCTGCTCATGGCCAATCGTCATTATCCGGATTTGATGATCCGGATAAAGAACCTACATGTAGGATGTTGTAGATCAAGCTACAGTTGTAGGATCGAAACCGTTACGACGAAACGTCGTAGAGTATGCAAGACTGTGTTGATCTCGCCTCAAGCATGTTCCTAGCTGGTCGTTCGCGATGGGTGTTACTGCGCACACTCACTTGAGCTCAGAAGAATACTTTATTGTTGCGGCGAATGCAACACCACTGCCGAAGGAAGGCTTGGGGGGCGAAAGTCTGGACGTTGGTGCTCTTGACGACCCAGTGGCAAGGTGGAGACGCGATCATCGACGTTGCTGCTCAACTACATCGACTGCAGCTTCAAAATGCTGCGAGTGAAAGCAAGGAAAGTGCTGATGCATCCCAGATCGAGTTGACGAACGTACCAGACTCGCTGTTTCAACGACTTGCAGAGAAATCGGTCCGATGGGATTCCCTGTCGGGATATCTCCAGCGTGCGCTGCTGTGTGGGATACAGGTCTCGTGATGACGAGTGGCGGTCGGCTTGTTCAAGTCTACGCACCGTGTGATGAAGCCATGTCGGTGGTCTTGACGACATATGAAGCGTTCCAGGATAAAGGTTGTCCACTGGAAACGTGTGACTCAACTGGGTTGTACTTTGCAGGACCAACGTGCTCGTGGATGACCGTGTGGAAGGCCTCACAATGTGGCATTCACGCAAGTGAGAAAAATGCGACTGATCTTGAAGACGCTGAAGACAGCACGCTTTGGTCTGAAGATGGAGATTTGTCGAGTGTCCTGGATGTTCGATTGTACAAACACACGAGGGACGGCAGTTCAGGATCTGGAAGCACTGAAGAGGAAGTAGGCTCTGGATCATCAGGTAATTATTCAGCGAAGACTGATGTTATCTTCACGATCAACCAAATCGCACCGCTGCCGCCCACCACGGAGAAATGCCCCGGTCGATCCATTCTTCGTCGCGCCCTGTGTGCAGTTTCACGATGTCAACGAGGATCCTGACAACCCATGGTGTCTTCCAAAGCGCGGTGGATTCGTCGACCTGTGGCTCGAAAATGAAATTTCTGGCGGATCAATCATCTGGTGGTAGTTCATCGATATCCACCACGCCACTTTCAAGCGCAACCACCACAAGCATATCAGGCGATACCGTCATCCTTGTGGTGCTTTTCATCTTCCTAGCAGCCACGATAGGAGCTCTCGTTGCGGTGCATGTATATCGTAAAAAAGAGAGACCGAAAGAATGACGAGGAGTCATCGCCCCACGTTTACGCGAGCGCTACCCACAACTCGCTCGAAACGCAGAGCAAATGGCCACGACATGCTAAACGGTAGTCCTCGAAATTCATTAAACGACTCGCGACGACGGCGGTCGTTGGAATTGACAACATTTTGTGCTGACGCGAATATCACGTCGAAGCGCATCGCTTATGACAGTCTCACATTGACAAAATGATCGCGCGCGGGGCCAGTGGAGAATTTTGGCGCGTACATGCGGCTCTCAAATCGTAGCCATCAAACAACTCCTGCCTGAAAAGCGTCACAGATGAAAAACAATGTCATGCTGTTCTCCAATGAAGTAAGACTCGCGTCAAGTCTGGAACATCCCAATATCGTGCGGTTCGTAGGTCTGTCCTGGAATCGTGTTTGTGACTTGTGTATCGTCTCAGAGTTCATGGAACAGGGATCTGTCCGTGCTGCTCAACTCAAGCGCACAAGGATGAACTCACATGGGGTAAAGAGAAGTTGGCAATTGCCACTGACATCGCCCGAAGCTTGGCTTATCTCCACGGTCGACAGCCGATCATCATCCTCGTGACTTGAAATCCCTCAACTATTACTCGACAGTCGACTGCGCGCAAAACTCAGCGACTGTGGACTCAGTCGTGAACGCTCATCGGATGACACGATGACCAACGGTGTCGGTACACTGCTCTGGACGGCACCGGGATCCTGCGTGGCGAGGCCTACAGCGCGAGAAAGCGGACGTGTATTCGTACGCCATCGTTTTATATCCGAGCTGGACACGTGCCTACCACCCTTCACGCTTAACACCGAGGTCAGTGAGCGCCACCTGACCACGATGCAGCTCATGCATCTAGCCACGTCAGGCGGCGAGGTCTCGCCAAAGCTGCGGGATGACTGCCCGAATCACCTGCAGCAGCTCACAGCAGCCTGTGCCTCGTTCGAACCCAGCCAGCGCCCCAATGCCCTGGAGATCGTTTTCACGCTTCGCAATATCGCTCGCAGCATGAGGTATGACGCCAATCGGGTCTAGCCGTTACTGTGGGGACAAGTGATCGTACCGCAAAGTATCTTTGAAGTAAAGTTTCGTTTACATATGCAACGTGTCCAAAAGTGACCAATCGAGCTTCTCAATTTGAGACTCTCAATGCGCTGATGCTCGTGTCGGCACCGACTTGACGAAAAGCTTCAAGTGGCAACTTGCCATTGTCGCGATGGCAGGGACAGACCCCCGCTGTACGTATCGCGGCTCTTCTGTCTGCCAGCGATTTGCGTTGTGCCACTTCAAACACACAATTTTCCCGCCGTTGGCACGGTGATGCCGAAACGTGTTGGTGTGATGTGGATTTCTATCTGACTGCGTCACTGCATTTTGCGTAATCTCATGGTGGTCAGTGCGTGTCGACTATTGATCTACAGTGCATATTTTTGGTCTCATTTGGTGCAGTATCGCCTCTCTTTGTCTGAAAGTCAATGATCTCCCCATCCCAATACAAAATCAAATGAAACGCCATCGCGTGCACCTCTCTTCAATAGTTGAGGCGAATTGGTCACTTGGCTCCAGCAACTTGAGTTCCAGCGCTTCAGCAAGGCAATGACGCTAACTGCGTTGCCATTGAGCGTGGTCGCAGTCACGGCAATTTTCCCAAAGCGCCCTCGTGTCATTCGCGCAGAGAAAATGCTGAGTTTGCTACAATTGAACCTATTGTTCATCATTGCGCACCCTCAAAAGTAAGATCCCGATTTTACGAAACAGTGGGTGCAATGGAAAACACCACGATTCGGACTGGGCGAAGCTGTTGCTGGTTACTTCATTGTCATCATCATGATAGTAAGTCTTCTGTTCTGCAAACACGAAGAAGGCTCGACGACGATCACAGAACTATGGTACGACACCGGCTTCCAGCCTACCAGTGTACGAAGTACGCTCGCAGAATCTAGTAATGATGGTGAAGCTACATTAAAATGCAGCGCATCACGACAATACGTGCTATGTGGGTAACATGGGTGAGCAAGAAAGTCAACACCTTGTTCACTAAAATGTGCAGCCTTCCACGAAACTATCAGAAGTCCTCGACTTTGACGACGAAAGTCAAACGCAACTTCGTATTGCGCTCTTACTTTCACGGGACCAGACGCTGATATCGTCCCATCTGTGTCCAAAAAGCCGGCCGTCGTCTCTCTCTTCATTCTAATATTGGGCCTCTGCCACTCACGGAGACTTTCATTGTGTCTGCTATAACAAAGCAAATGGTTCCGGTGCGGCGGCGAGGCGCCTTCTTCCTATTAACGCGCTATCGGCGACGGCACCTACCTATGCGGTGCTACACTGTGTCTCGTGTGTCTATTGCTGCTTTCTGGTGACTGTCGAGGCGCTGGGGACCTCGTGGCGCGGCTCTACGACTTGCAAACCTCCGGCAACACGGTCACCAAGCTCTCACTCAGCTCCAGCGCTCTACCAAGCGCCGTAAACAGCAGATTATCGAGCTATTCACTGACCTGGAGCGAGCTCTCGGGTCTCATGCAACGCGCTCTTCTGTGGGACTCAGGATTTGTGTTTGCGTCGCCTGTAGGCTCGTCCTCTTCCTCTACTGAAGGAGACGACGTGAACTTGTGCAAATTTTCACACCATGTAGTCAGGG
>VOQZ01000644.1:0-47930 GCA_008079305.1 Phytophthora palmivora
GCAACTATCCATTTGCATTTCTTTCATTGAATGCTTATCGTGATCTCATTGACAAGATTGTCTCTTATCAAGCAGAGCAGTCTTTATTCTTTCCCATCATGCCGCAGCTCGCCAAGCTAGTGTTCGTTCATACAAGATTCCGTTGCTTTCAGAAGTACTCCCATGGTTTGTATCCCTTGTGCCTGTTAAGGCGTCAAACGTGGCTTGCCCGACCGATACTTCCAACAGTTGTAAGACTTCTCGAAACTTTGAATCACTATTGCTCGGAATCACAAATCGTAAGCAAGTCAGCTCATCGATTTCAGCAACTGGAGTCCCATCAGAAAGCAAGACTTATTGAATTCCAGGAAATTGAGCGCACTGTTACCCTTGAAAGGGACCCAAGTTTCCGGCCGCATACATCGAAACGACTGTATAATGTTTTCATCAGCTCTACACTGGAAAAAGGATCATTTCGAAGGTCAAATTGGCTTCCAGTTTGAAGCAACCAGTAGCTTTAGTATCGTTGCACTGGGTCGCTCTGTCAATCCAACGAGGCATGGTGGAAGACTAACCCGTGAACACACAATTAGACTGTGGGAGGAAGGATCGCAGTTGTTAGTCGCTCAAGCTACTGTCGGGGGCAGCTCAAAAAAGGATGCTTTAGGTTATGCGCTGGAGATGCTACCATCACCTGTAAAAATTACCCAGGGAAAGCTATACCGGTTGACTACACAGAGTTCGCAAATGGTGGAGACCCGTGGTACAAGAAAGAAAATCTGCCTGATGAAGAATACGATGAGTCGTTTATAAAGATTTTGCGTGATTGCTATGCATCGGGATCTGTGGGGTTTCCGGGATCTCAAAACATGATGGGGGCTGCTTACGGTGTTCCGACCTTTATGGTCCAAGATGAAACGCCTTTGGATTGCCTGCCGCGCTTTGTTCCCCCACACGGTTGCATATCACTACGATTCACACGAAGAAGAAACTGAGTTCGGTGTGCATTAGCCACACAGGGACGTCTGCTTACGTAAAAGATGACACAGATACGTGGCGAACTTGTCTTTTGCGAACGGTATTTCTTCATGGTGTTCATTCTGTTGATTTTGCACTGAAGTGCTCGCGTGCCGGAGGAACGGTGTCTGGCCATGTTTGCATTGGAATTGACTGGGGACGACCAACGGATGTCATGCGTTTAGATTCTCAACGGTTGAATTACGAAACGTTTGTGGGAGAAACTCCAACAAGCATTGGGTGGATGCCTTCTATTGGCGCTGTGTGGGTAAAAGGAACACGATATGACTACGGACCGAAACTTTCTGTTGCTGCTGGTGATATTTTCACAGTTACAATTGACTATGATTTACAACTCCTGTCATTTGCATACAACGGGGAGAACATCGGAGTTGCGGTAGGACCCCAAGAATTTCAACCATTAGGAACGACAGCTGAGGGGCTCCCTAAAGTAGTAACTGCTGGTGTATCACTGTATGGCTCTCAAGATGTTGTTCAAGTCCGTCCTTCAGGGATCGCAAAGTCAACTTTGCGAATCCACTGGCTATTTGACTTGCACAACTCGTTAGCTTCTCTTGCTGGTCGTCTAACTAGCACAATGATTGCGGGACAGCCTGTCGATAGTGTGGAGGAAGAACTACTACCCTGGCTGCAATCCCCGCTACTGAGTGGTGGCATTGTTGAGTCATCGGCTGTGCACGATCAATCCGGTACGAACTTAGTACTGCGTTGGAGTGATGCACTGCAAGCCGAATGCGCTCGATACCCGTCGAATGACCAAGCAGCTGGATCTGAAATCTTGACGAACATATCAAGCGTTGACCAAGATTCTCTTTTGAGAAAACGTAGTTCTGGGGGACGGTTTGAAGCTACAGAAGCTGTTAGTCAACGTGACCCTGTATTCTGGGGAAATTGGACAACGGACATGACAGATCATGGAACCGTGCAACTCATCATGGCTTGGTTAGAAAAACACTACCCTGATCGTACTTTCTTGAGTCGACTTGGAAGATTCCCGTCGTGTGAACGGTGGATGTGTGCAGCTTTGATCATGCATGCTCCGTCTCATGTCCTGCAAGAGGTGCAAGCAATTGCTGCAGGAGCTAATACAGTTGGTGAAGTTGTTGGAGCAGAATTACTCCTTGGTCACGAAAACCTTACTCCATCCGATGATCTAGTTCGTGTATGGAAGCGAATTATAGTATTACGTCACTGGCTGATAAAGGCGAGACAGGAGTACCGGGCGAAAGAAGCAGATGAATCTTTGCTAAATGAACAGACACATGTTGGCTCACAATCTAAACACAAACGCCAAGAGTCTACCTTGACAACGAATAGCCGATGTGATGATACTGCAGTTATCAGACACGTGAGCGATGATATTAACTTGGAGCAAAGCGTGGTGGTACCAGGAAATTTTGATGACCTGGTGAAGCAAGTAATCCAGCGAGCAGAATTTTTGTGTAAATTAGCACCGCCATCAGAAGTAGAGCGGCTTAAAGGAGACTCCCAATTGCGTTGTTTAATTTGGCCGAAAAGTGGAGTGCTCAAAAGACACCTCCATCATTACAACCTATGCTTGAACGATGGAAAACTCTTGGCGAAGTCGACAGCTCTAAATGGTCAGGGATTGTGGATGTGTTGCGGGCTCAACATCGCTGGAGAACTCGACGGGTATCTGTTCAAGGAGTTGCAAAGCCAACATCGACTACTATGTCGACTGCTGCCGAAGACGACGAAACTGTGGATATTGAAGGTTCAGACGAATTGACTACTAGCAAACAATATGACTACACGAACAGTTTTTCTGCGATGATGAAAGCTTGCGAACTGTATATTCGAGACGGAATTGGCGCTCCACCCGAAGTGCTCACATTGTTGTTAGAGAGACGCCAGCGACGATCCGATTCTCGACTGTTTGGACTTCAAGCAATGAAAAGTATTATATCGTTACTGTCTTTCGATTCAGCTATCCACAACGCTCTAATTTTCTTACGGCCTGCTATGAGAGGATTTACTGAGAGCGAAAAAGAATCCCGAGAGCTGAATGATGGGCAAGTTGTTGCGGAGACATTTCGGGCCACTGTTCGACACCACTATTTGAAGGGACTTGAGGGCTGTAATCGCCAGACAATCGAGGGTGTTCAAAGTGCTTTCTGCGATCTCTACGCCTACTTAGCACAACTGCTCGGCGGGAACTCGGGGTACAATGTATCCGATCCTCAGCTGAAACAAACTATTCTGTGTACGTGGAGCTTGGATTTCGAACAGCGGGATCATCAATTCTTGCTAGACACGGGAATGCTCTCCAAGTTGCAAGATATATTCTCCATTAGTTCGGTTTCACGTGAGGCCGTCGCTGATAACAACACACCATCTGAACATCTATCGCATAGCTCGGATCGTGAGTACTCAAGTATTAACTGGCACCCTCTCTCCGGAGAGTTTGTCGAACAAGGACTTCTGCGAAGTGGTTATATGACCAAGCGTGATGTTATTCGTTTGCTCCACAGAGCTCCTCATTATGCTTATCCAACAGGGTGGTGGAAAAAGAACGATCTCGATATGGAAAGCACAAGTGATTTTGTCTCACTAACAGCACATCACACAGCCTCCTCCCTCTCATTGCTTTATGCTGACATGCTAGCTGGACTACAGCGAAAACTATTAGGTACTCCACCTCGTTGTCCTACTTCAAAAGTTCCCCTTTTTGGTGCAAAGGTAATACCAGCAACTGGGCGTGGTGCCCAGGCATCAACAACCCCGAAACCAGACGAAATAAGCTACGTGGAGATGCCGGGATTGGGTGAAGTGAAAGATTTTACATTGGAAATGTGGATTTTCCCTACTGAGCTAACAGGATGCCAAGCCTTACGATGTGACAATGGCGTTCACAATGGGAGTGTATATTTGGAGTTAATCGGGCGACATTTACAGCTATCGATCCCAGGTAACTTCCCACGTGAACGATTATTTAGATCTTACCAATTCCGGACATTTGAATGGACCCATTGTGCGGTCACTTATGACGCCCAAGAAAGATGCATCCAATTGTTTGTGAATGGGTTGATAATGGAGAAAATGATATTTGAACGTGTATGCAGCTGTGTAAACTTCCGTGAATCCCGACTCGGTTGCTGGATGAGTGGTGTTGATACGCAAGGCGCAGCGCTTACGAATATATCTGCCCAGCGCAAGTTCAAGGGATCGATCGCTGAAGTTCGCATCTGGAGGGTGTCACGTACTTGCCATGACATTCTTCATGACTTTCAACGCCGTATCCCTTTGGTAAAGTGCTCGTCTGATGTAGCAAAGTCACAAGTGTTTTCCAAAACCCTGATTGGGTTGTGGCATTTGGATGAAGGTGAAGGCATCTGTGGTTATGATTGCGCACCTGTCCTAAAAGCTGCAACCGATGATCCTGATGCAAGAGGCAACAACTCAACAATTTCGCACTGCCGCTGGGTTCCTGCAAATATACCAGTCTTCGGAAATAATACGATTGATAACATGTTACCGAGTGAGTGGGATCGGGTGATGGTATGCATTCGATTATTCCAGCGAATAGTACGATCATGGTTGACGACTCAATTTACCAAATCTGTTGTGTTGTCCAAGTTAATTTGTGAGCATGACGAACACCTTGCAATTCTGAAATGGAACCACTTATCTCAGCTAAATGACGACGACGGTGACATTTCAGATAGTAATGATGCGTACATGATCGGACACCAAACTGAAATAAGCGAATTTGCGGCAGGAAGTGGTCAGTTATTGGGTGCAGCTACACAAACATTAATCTCTCAATGGAGTGCTTGCACAGATGAGCAGATGATTATTCGAAAGCAAACAAGAAGGTGCGCATGGGTCGTGTTCCGCTTTTTAGCGTCAACCGGCATTAGTGGTGCTTATGAGAGGCGAGAAGGTGAAGCTAGGTCAGTTGCCGCAATTGCCAAATTAAAGCGAAAACTACGGGTTCAGAAGGTTGGTAGTGCGGGTAACATGGTACCTGGAGTTGATGATGCTGAAGTTGCACCCGCTCCTAATTCGAGTTTCACAGACGAAGACGCTGCAACTCGTACTGCTGAAGCAGCAAGTGACGCAGCAAAGAGCGCAGCTACGAACCGAGAATTGGAAGAGCCTGTTCTTCAAACATTGTGGTTTTCAAAGGAGTTCCACAGAAAAGTATTTGAAGTACTTGAAAAAGAGTTGATCCAAGGAAAAGAGCTTACTGAAGAAGCTGAAGGACTGACACGCGCTCAACGAATGCTTCGTTCGGTTTCTACTCCTGTTCAGAAGCGAGGTGCAAGTCTTCGCCAGTATCCAAGTGACGTAGCCCGTGGTATATCTGGATTTGTGAATATTCATCATGCCCCCAGTGATTTAACTGGGTACAGTGAAGTTCTGGAACCTCTAGAAGTAGAGATGCAAATGTTTGATGTACTGCTGTTTATGCTTTCTCAAAGCAAGCAGTCTCCAGCAATAAATTATCTTGTGCGACCACATATGCTCCGAGGACTATTGGAAATGCTTCGCCTAGCGTCACCTCGATCCCAGCGCGTCGTCAAGCTTCTGCTTCGCGGAATCTGCTGTAGTGGAAGTGTCAAACCATCCGATGTTGGTGCCATCTTAGGATCCGAATCTGTACTGACCGATTTGCTGCTTGATCAAGTCGCTGAGTCAGTATGCAGCACAGCCGCGCCAATGCCGACACATGCAGTCAACATTCCAGCAAGTAGTGTGCTGGTTGGAAGTGCAGAACGAGACGTCTCGTCGGCATCCACAGAGTCGTTAAGTAACCCCATCGGGTTCCGCTCTGGTCAGATCTCACTAGTGGTGGCCTCAGAAAGTGTGGCTTTGCTGCGAAAGCTACTAACTGAGAAACATTGGCAGCAAGGGGTTGCGGAGAACTTGTGCAACGCAATTCGTAATATTACTCCGATTCTAGCTAGAAAGAGGTCAGGCTCACCATCGTCTAATGTGAGGGTGCCAACGGATCCATCAGATATTCGCTTGCGTGCAGCAATTATTCGTGCAGTCGGTGCTCTATGTGTTCTTGGTTCCCACTCCGATTGCATAAGAATTGGTGGAAAGGTGCATATCACTGCACAAACTGCCACTAGTGGCAGTGACACAAGTACAGAAGACAGCGGACAATCTGTGAGTGCAACATTGATCGAGATGAGTTCCCGTGACTCGACAGTTCGTGTCGTTTTTCACCCGATATCATCGGAATTTGACTTCGACCCTAGTCACAATGTTCAAGATGTGAGTCTGTCATCTTTGTCGCCAACTGAAGAAATATGTTTGCCTCCTACTGCGATTCCACTAACACTGGAAATGATGCCGGTGATTCTTCAACTGTTATCATTAGATGAGACTAGCGTTTTGAAAGAGTTTGACAGCTTGTGGAGATTGCAAATCCGCTCACGGGCTCTGTTGGCTCTTGAAGCTCTTTTGCGTCACTCACTGGATGTGACGAAAAGTTTCGCGCACGATTTACTAGCGCAGAATCTCCTTCGGTTTGCTTTAACTCCGGTCAGTCTCAACAGCTTTTTGAACCTACCGCTGCTACAGGAGCGAAGTCGAATGATTTTGTGTCGTCTGATAGAGTCTTCGACGCCACTTGGTGAAGCAATGTTTCACGGATTAAAGGAGCCGTCAGCACCAGCACTTGCAGTGTCTGAACCAACACATCGCCATGGTGTAAGTGATGTCGAAATCAACGATGATCCTGCTCAAGAGGAAACAGAAGCTCATCGTGTTCGGCGGGGGTTTGCGTCGACTTTGGCTGCTATGGGTTTTGAGTTTGAATTGTGTATGGCTGCATTAGAACACTCACGTGATGATCCTAATTTGGCAGTTGAATGGCTGATGGGTGATGGCGCGGCAACATACCAGGAACGTCAAGAAGCGCAACGGCTCGCACAAGCAAGTATTGCTGCTCATGGCGTAGCTGATGGAGTTGAGGGAGCCCCAGTTCTTACACTCGAAGCAAAAGCAACAGAGCTTCAGAGTATCTCTGGGATGCCTTATTGTCTGGCTTTTTGTGCTCTGGAGCTTTCGAACAGTGACCCCAACCGTGCGATGGAGTGGCTAATGGAGCATGGCAGCAATTATGCTGAGAAATTCGATTCGCTTGATTTGCTAACAGATTCTTTCTCAGCTGCAAGAACTGTTGTCCTGGAAGATAGGGCTGCGATGGAAGAAATTGATCAACCTGACCCACTTGTAACAACTTCAGGCCGTCAGGACGCTATCGCTGCCGAGTATTTGGGTTCAGCTGGATCAACCCGGGGTGCTGAATTAGCTTACGCTAATGTCGATGCAATGGCTGTAACCCTTGCGCCAATATTGGCTCCTGGTTCTTCAAAGGCCAACATAGGTGTTGGTGTGACACGAGATGCAAGCGTGACAACATTCTCACCACTTGATCCAGAGTATTTGACCTCCAATGTTCTTTTAACAGTGACAAGCGACATAGGCCCAGTTCAGCGATTGGCTACAAGCGGTCGAACGGGTATTTACAGACGTTATTCACCTGATGACGGTGTGTTGATATCGTTCTTAAACACGGAGACTGGCGCTTACGAAGATGAGTGGCATCTTCCACGTGACTTGAGACGGATTGTGAAGATTTATGATGAGCCACTAGAGGGTGCAAAAAGCATTCATCGTGTTGCACTGAGAACGGAGAACGCTCTTTCCATATATTATGCTAGACGAGCAATCACAGCTTTGCTCTGCGCTGTTGACTCAGCTGGTAGCTCGACCACGAAAGCACCAGCAGATCAAGCACTCGAAGACAAACCACCGGCAGTGTCAAATTCATTCTCAAGTGAGATTTTAAGCGTGGTTGGTGGTCCACGCCAATTCGTAAACCTCCTTAAAATGGTGGCAGCATCAGAAATGAGTTCTACCCAATGTGCAGAGGTCGAAGATAAGAGTACTAAGTGTATTTCTACAACCAAGACTCTGGTGGGTGGATGTGATGTGTCGAATACTGAGAGCACCGAACAACCCGTCTCTATGTTAGCCACTCTGCAGATAATTACGTTGAGGATGCTCCGGGATGAAATACGGGCCGATGATTCCCAGTTGAGCTCAAATCACCGTTCTCATAAGCGAGTTTCCGGTGCACAACGACTTTCTGGGCTAAGCAGCGAGCATGCCCAGTCTCATTTGGTTCCTGGAGTTCCCGAGTATGATGCAGGAGATGAAGAAGAGACTTTGAATCGGGCAATTGCAATGTCCATCGAAGAATCACAGTCATATACCCCAGTGGTAGCTGCGCCCGTGAATTTTGCAGAGGTAAAAACTAATGATTGGTTAGATGAAGAAAGCAAAAGCGAGAACGATGTTAGACCCGTCAGAAGAAGTCGACAGCCGTCAGATACTGAAGCACAAGAGGTGGCTAGCGCTTACTTGGGAGGTGGAATTGATGATCACGACGGCCTACTGTCTAGTGTACTTGTTAAAGAGTGTGTCAGTCACTTTGTGGAGTCCACGCGAATGGCAGGAGATGGCGCAGGCGAGGTGTCAGCGGTCCAGGAGTTCCAATCTTTGCATCCATATTTTGGTCGATGCGAATACGCACGAGCTGTAAGTATCGACAGTTCTTATCGCTGCTTGCGTATTGTGTTTGATCATCGCTGTCGGTTGGGACCCAAGGCAAAGTTGACTTTCTTTGCGGACCCGGAGTGTGAGGATCGTATCGGTGTGGTGGACAATGCTGTGACAACTTCAGGTCATCTTATTCCTGATTTAATTATCCATTCACATCAGTTTTGGTTCCGCTTTACATCATTGGAAGATAACGACACAAAAGACAATGGTTATGGCTATCGCTTCCAAGTAAAACCAATGGCTAATATCCGTTGGACGAAAGAGTCGGAGGTACTGGCAAGTCCGTCGTTAGAATGGGCATGTTGGGTATTAGAACTGCTGCTGAATGATGCAACAGAACTTGTAGCCCATGGAGCAGTGCACAATCGCAGAATATATGGCGCTCTCGTGCGATATTTGCGCTCACCAGGAGCTCCATTTAAGGGCCGTGTCGTTCGCTTATTGCAACAACTTCTGCACCACCCTGAGTTGTTCCCGACAGATGAAGTGCCTGAATTGGACGCGTTGGAATCGATTTCTCGACTGGCACTTACTCGTGCTGAGGTTGACAGAGCAAGTGGCAAGGTGTTTCTCTCGACCCACTTGCTGCAGTTAGTTGAACTCTCAATGATGATATCTTCCGCATCGTCAGTCTTCGAACGCAAACTTGACGGCACCAGCGCTGTACCAATGCTGTGTCTAACCTCACCTTTAGATTTACCTGTGCCGTTTGAACGGAAGCGCGTCCATGACAGCCTTAATGACGTATCAGAGCTGACTAGGTTTTTACTCGGACAAACCTCGCGTATATCACAGCATATTTTGGTTGCAATATGGTTAGAGGTTTACGGATCTTCAACAGTTATCGAAACTTCGCACCCATACACACCTGGTACCCCCTTGAATGGCCTCGTCGCGTTTGAAGGTGCTCAGTCCCTACGGATAACGTTCGATTCGCGTAGTTCACTTGCTATGGGCCAAGGACAAGGAATGGCAAGGCTTGAGCTGGCGAGTTTTATGCTTGTTTCTCCTGAAGATGGAGCTGGCGAGCGTACGAAGGAAATTCACAGCAATCGAACGTATACAGGGGAAGGTGGCTGGCCCGAGGTTGCCATTTCTCTTGATGGCAATAATCTCGAGTACATATTTTATGCGGATGAAAATGCAGGTGACCACTTCGGTTTTGCAGCAACCGTATGTGCTATCGGTATTCCAAAGGAGAAACAGATATCTCGTGCAACGGTCAACGACATGGAACAACTTCTCCACAAACTTGTTCTGCTGCAAGGTAACTGTAATGGTACGTCTAAGGGAGATTGCTGGACTCCTGAAATGGACTTACAGCTCGTGGAGTGGGTGAATAACCACGTGGAACCTGCAGCATCGTTGCCATCGACCACCACAACAAGTTCTAGGAATTCAGTCGAGCTACAACCAACTGACATCAGACTCAACCAAACACTTGATGGTTTGCGGTGCTCACACTTATTAGGACTACCACTAGAGTTGCTGCAGCTTCGGTTTGCTTTGATCAAGTATTTGAACCTCAGCCTACAACATTGCTTGCCACTGCTAGATCTACGTGACACAAAATCGCCGTGGACGATAGCACACAGGCTGCGACAGCTTAGCCATTGCATTTTCTTCGACGTTAAGAGCGCGCTAGTGGAAGCTGCAATCGAGGCAACAAATGTCCCTGGAGAGACTTCTGGAAACTCACAACAGACAGCTCGCATCACGTTGGACCGGATGCAGGCGCTTGAATCGCGTGATGATCGTGAGGTTGAGCCCTCGGTATCAGAATGTTTCTTTGCTCAGGCATTCCGTCAGTTGCATCAGGTGGACCCCGCACTTTTAAGACGTCAAATCGACAGCAAGGGTCGATTGTTTAGTGTCAAGTTCCGTGGAGAGGAAGGCGTGGACTGGGGTGGAGTGTACCGCGAGGGTGCCACATCCATGGTTGACGACTTGTTTTCACCGCATTTTAATTTGTTTGTTTTGTGCCCCAATGGCCAGCATGACACAGGCAACAACCGTGGAATGTACCTACCCAACCCCAAATGCACGTCTCCAGTTGCAATACAAATGTTCGCGTTTGTGGGTCAACTACTAGGAATCTCGCTGCGTACGCACGGTGACTTTCCATTTATGCTGCCGTCTTTGGTGTGGAAACAATTGCTGGGTCAAACACTCAGTCGCGCTGATCTCGAGGGTACTGATGCCATGTTCGTCCAGATGCTGGACGGTATCGTTGACTGCGAACACGACGGTATCTCGACAGAGGAAGAATTCGCTACAGCTTTCGGTAGTCTTGAGCTACGTTTTACTGCGTCATCATGTACAGGTGACGAGATTGAACTTGTACCAGGCGGTCGTCATCTTATAGTGGGGTTCCACAACCGATTGGAGTATTGCCGCTTAGCAGAACGCGCCCGTTTGGATGAATGCAGTGTGCAGGTCGCTGCTATGGCTCGAGGGTTTTCAACACTGTTCCCTCGTCGCGTTCTAACTCTTCTAACGTGGCAGGAGCTCGAAATCCTCGCATGCGGTTCACCAAAAATTGATTTGGATCTCTGGCAGCGCCACACGCGCTACGATGGCTACACGGAGGACGATCCAACGGTGCAGCTTTTCTGGGAGGCACTTGCCGAATTCTCAGATGAGCAACGTGCAGATTTTGTGCGCTTTGCATGGGGTCGTAGCCGTCTGCCACGCGGCAAATGGCCACAGCCCTTTAAGTTGTCCAAGAAAGGAGGTCGCGATTCCATTCGAAGCCTACCAGTTGCACACACATGCTTTTTCTCCGTCGAACTCCCGCCATATACGTCTCGCGAGACGATGCGTTCTATGCTGCTTGCTACAATTACTTTCGGTCTCGGTGGTATCCTCATGGCTTGAGCAGCGCTGTAGTTTCTAGCGAATGTATATCGTTGATTTTTTACCTGAGTAGTTAAAGCACGACGCACAATACCGACACAGAACATTCAGAAACAACAACGCCATCACTTACTTCGCTTCATGTTTGTTCGTTCCTTCATCTGCAGTGGATAGTTCCGAGGTGATGCTGGTGTATGTGTATCTGTCGCCCCTGAACTTCCTTGTATAGCATGCACCACCTTGAATTTACACGCGCTTGAAGTTCTCAAGTCCGCTGCCTACAATACTGCAGTTCTCCACCTTCATGGCCTGCTGCACAGCTTCCTCGTTGAATTCAGTGGACGGCAGCACAACCTGCGAGCTCTGGCTGATGGCAGCGAGCGGGCCAAGGGACAGACCAGTCTCCTCACCGGTGATCAAAATCTTGTCCGTGGCCGTCAATTTCAGGCTGCACACATCACCAAGTCAAACAAAAGTCAGCAGTAATTCAAGCTTAACACAGCCACTCCAAATACGCACTTCTTGGCCAGGTTCTCTGCGCGCTTGAGCAGGTCGCCATGCGTGAGCACCGCGCTCTTCTTCGGGTTCTGTCCCTCCACCTCTACAAATACGACAAAACAAGTCAGCAAATATACTGCTTTATCACCAGTGTTGTAGCTTACTGGAGTAGGTGACAGCTAGCGGCGTCTTGTCGCTGAGAGTCTTGGTGACAGCCTTCAAAACATAGGGTTCCGGGCTGTTGACCATCATACCATTCAGGTTAATCATACCCTCCACTGGCTCCCAGCTCGTAGTGATGACGCTGTGCAAGTGGCGGAAGTTCTTGGGACGAAACACCTCATGACGCTCACGGACTGCAACAAAACACCCCAAACATGAGCATCTCCATCTTAAAACCTCTCCTCTATCTCGTACAAGTAGCGAGCTCCGGGAGCAATCCCTGCACGATGTCAGTCTGGTTACGTCCGGCCTGCTTGGGCTCGAACACGAGGCCGCTTGCCTTGCTGTCGTCCAGAATAAAGGCCAGTTCCTCCGCGTCCGACACTTCCGGCTCAATCACAGCGAGCGTGAGGCCCGCGCGGGCCGCCGCCAGCTGCGTCACCACGTTTTCCACGTTGTTAGGCAGCCACACTGCCACCACGTCGCCCGCGTTGAACTGCAAGTCAAGGAATCCGTTGGCCAGCTCGTCCACGGCGGCATTCAGCTCCTTGAAGCTCCAGCGCACGTCCTGCTTCACGCTACGCAGCGCCTCCTTGTGCGGCAGACGAGTCACAGCCTCGTCCAGTGTGGCACCTACAGTACTGGCGGCGCGGGCACCCATGGCCGCGCGCATGAGGCCCTTGGAGCGAACGAGAGCGAGCATCTTGGTGTCTTTACCCCCGGAATCCGAAATGAGCGGCGCAGATGAAGGCGGTGTGGTGGACACCAATTACTAAGTTTGAGAGGGACTGGATAATACTGGATAATATCCAGATTTTTGACCATGATGGTGCCAGTGGTGGTGGATGCAGCAGCTAAGGAGTGGAGTTTGCTCGAGTTCCAAGGTGACTTGCTGCCTGGAGATGGATCTGAGACGTCGGGTCTAGGAGGACTGGATGTGGGCACGCTGCGATATGGGAATGGAGACATTACGCTACGTATCGGGAACCACGTTTTGACTGGAAAGGTGACCAAGCTCCCGAAACCCTTCGCTATCCTTGAGAAAGATGGAGATGACAGTCAAACCAAGTACGACGTAGTGGGCATTGCACGCACTCGGGTTTTGTTCACATCCAGACCTAAACCAGTACTTAACTAGAAGCTAACACAATTACCCATATTTTCCAGAAGTTCTTGTTCTTTGACGAGAACTTCTTCGTTAACATTACTCAATCAACTACGGTAGCACGGATACCCAGGAGCTACTTCGTGGGGTGAGCATTGACCACCTCGACTGACTCCCTATGGCTGATAACCTTTTGGCTGGTGACATCCGTGAGATGGACCTTGACTGGGGTAGTCTAGCTTGGTATTCATGAGTTGATAAAGCGTTGATAAATTCCTTTGTTGTTGATAGCCTTGGTACGAATGATAGATCCCCTGCTGCTGGTAACCTTGGGGTGACCCTAGAACAAGGTAGTGCGGAATATTGCTGTTGTGATTGTAAAAAAAACTGCTTGCAAGCATCTTTTACATAATGTTTGCAAATTAGCTCTCTCTTCCATGGGAAATCGATACACAGAGCAGCTTCCACACTGCTCATTATTACTGTATTACTGTAGAACATGGTATAATGCGGTCACTCGCACATCATTGATGGCAACCTTGTACGTATTATGGATGCCAATATCTTATCAACCATAACATAAGACAAAGGCATGTTTACTGTCGTGATACCATGTTCGTGATCCTGACGAGTCCTACATACACCAATGCAAGTAGTACAGGAATATGTTTACTGTCGTGAAACCATTTATGTGATCCTGACGAGTCCTACCGTCATACACCAATGCAAGTAGTACAGGAATATGTTTACTGTCGACCGTGATCCTGACGAGTCCTATACACCAATACAAGTAGCACTGGAATATGTTTACTGTCGTTGAACCATTTCCGTGATCATGCTGAGCCTTTCATGGACCAGTACGAGGAAGTCGCTCACAGTTCACTTTTCTTTTTACGCTCCACTAATCGGTGCTCAAGTCTTACAAGCTGAGTCATGAGTTTCTACCACTTTGTCCTCTTGGTGGCTGTTGTGCTTTTAGCAAAATCTGATCCCGCCTTGGCTTCCCGGAGTTCGATGCTGTCGGTCCATAGCTCTTCAACTCGCCAAGTTGAAAACAACACCCCAACCATGAGATCATTGAGATCTTATGGAAGAGATGAAGAGAGAGGTATTTCTGTGAAACTCCCCAATCTTGAGCAGATCTCAAATACGTTTAAGTCAAGCAAAACGAAGGAACTTCAGGGACTACTCAAGGGGGATGAAACAATTGGGGAAGCCTTCAAGACATTAAAACTGAGCACTATGTCCATTGGTAACCCGAAAACTCAATTTATCGAGACGAAAGATGTGATTAAACTGTTTTCAAGCACCAATTTCAAGTTGTGGTCCAAGCACGTCGCCAAGGTGAACAAGGAAAACCCGGATGCTGCAATGCTTACAGCACTTACGAATGTATTCGGTGAGAAAGAAGTGGCGATCATGATCCTATTGTCAAAAGATTCATGGAAGGTGGGCAGCGTCGTCAAGAAGTTGGAGAAAGCGCAATTCAACAAGTGGTTCAACGCTAGGAAGCGACCGGATAACGTTCTTGAAAACGTGCTTGGTGTGAAATTCGTGAATATTAATCGAAACCCTCGTGAGAAGCAGATTTGGGCAGCTTACGAAACGTACTCTACGAAGAGAATAAAAAATTATTAGGTTGGTCTGTATTTCGCGTTTGAAAGCAGACACTTCTTTCTACCTTGATAAATAATGCTTGGCCACGATAGCACCGCTTATTGGAAACGTTTCCTACTTTCACAAGAATTACACGGAATATTTTTATTTTTGCTAAATTTACTTCCAGATTTGGACAGAAAGAAGTGACGCGCTTGGTTTTTCTTTTTGTAGGAATGGACAAATGAGTGACAGTTGTAGCCAACATGGAGTTTTAGCCAATCGGAGTACGCTGACTATTTTTTTGATGAGCACAACCTGCGAGGGCGCTAAATTGTCGCAGTGGGGCCAAGATGGTTAAGTGATGAGGGTTCAAACCCCACGACTGCAATGTTAATCGCCCAAGCGGTGACCTTGGTGCTGGGGCTCCAAGGCAGTAGGTCCATCTGCTGACGTCTCCTGCCCTATCTGGTCAGTTATATTAGAGTAGCCTACCTTATGCTCTCCTCACTAACTGAATAGCATGCAGCAGCGGCGCGCTCCACCAAACGTCTGCGCTTCTCTGGAACTGACAGGCACTGTAGCTTTATCCACTAGGGGTTTCAATGTAGCAATTAATGAGACTTTTTTTCGACAAAAATCAGACTAATCTTTAGTCGGCTGTCTACTTTGAAACGACCCAAATAATTGCTTTGGCCGTGACAAATACACAATCTCACCTAAAGTACGGGCCACAAGTCTTTGGTCTAAGTGGTGATTTCGTCGACTGCAGCTGTCCCCTGATCTAAAGTCGAGTTCTCGACTGCATTTTCCCCTCCGTCGGATCACCCTCATTGGCAATTGGTGCAGTAAAGCCGAAAACTTGTCACGAACGTGTTCAACAACTCTTTTCGGTCTCGAACGAAGCGGGAGAGCGAAAGGTCTCTATCATTTGGCTTTCTCTCAGGAAGTCTGTCCAGGAACTTGCTCTCGCCACCAAAGCAGGAAAAAGTCACTAGTGTGACTTCATTCTTCGCCACAACAGCAGAACAAAGGGAAACACCCGCCGTACCGTCTTAAGCATCTCTACCTCGATCGCAACAGGAGTAGGAAGTCTGGCTCGCGCTGTCATTGAAACATTTTCGCTCCTGCGAGCTGCTATCAGAATTGTGTAAGGTATTCGCGGCAAAATGCCTTCTAGCGTTCGTAAGAAAATGCTCACGTGGTTAAATGATCAACTCTTTTTGTTGGGTGTTTACGAGATGACTGTGGATTGGAATTCAACTGAGGGTGAATGGATTGAAGCACAGGCGCACGACTTCATGGCTTGGATAGCGTACTTGTCGAGTGTACGAACGTTATCGGCACCCACCTCCATCGCAAAGAGTATTAGTTACTCTGAGTTAATATTCTGTCTTCCTGGGAGCGAGTTCAGACAAGCCGTTCGCGTCGAGAAAAAGGTTTTTGTTGAGCTTAGTGCCCTGATTACTGGAGATGAAGTGTTCCACAGTCGTAGCCACAATTCTCAGAGGCCCATACACATTCAACTTGCAGTAACACTAGAAAGACTAGGAACGTACGGTAACGGTGGCTCAATTGGCAGGATTGCTCGAGCTTATGGAATTGGAGTGGGGACTGTCACATTATATGCAAAGCGGATCGTAGCAGCACTGCTTCGTTGTTATGACCTATATGTGTCCTGGCCTGGCACACTAACTCGTCGAGTGACGCCGAAGTTCTGTAGCGAGCGGTATGGAATGGATGGGACTGTAGGATATGTGGATGGCACACATTTCAACTTCAGTCAGAAACCTGCAATCGATGGAGAAGCATATTTTAATCGAAAAAACGCTATTCGATCAACGCGATGATCGTATGCGACGAAGACAAGCGTATAATCTACGCATTGATAGGTTGGCCGGGATCATGCGCAGACTCAACAGTCTTTACAAAGTCGCGCATTGCTGCAGAATCGACACAGTTTTTTTCTCATGGGTAGTTTTTAGTAGGTGATTCAGGATACCAGCTAACTAGACGCATGCTAGTCCCGTACAAAAAGCCCCAGGCGTTACTTCCATACAATGCTATTTTCAACACCATCCTGGCATCGGCTCGTGTTGTGAACGAGAATTGCATAGGTCTCTTGAAAAACGGTGGGCTTTCTTAAAAGGGATACCCACGCAAATTAAATGCAAAGGAGATTTTAAATGGGTCAACGAGCAGTGTATGACGTGCGTGATGCTGCACAACTTCGCTTTAGCGTATCACGACGTTGATCCGTTCGACGACGCCGAGAGTGATGAAGAAAATGCGAATAATGATGAAATGCGGAACTTACGTCAAGAACGGAAACACAAGACGGTGAGTACTTACGACAGACATTACAGGCGGCTATGTTAGAAGGCATCACATTTAGCTCAGAATAATTACCAGTTATGTCTGTTTGAAATGTCTATACGACAACTATGACCAAACTTAAATAGAAGGGCACTTACCATCGGAAATACATTCCAGGTGACGATATTAAAAGACATGTGTATATAGCTCTGACTAATCGCCAGGATGTAAGCTAGAGTAGCAATGTTGGGTTAGACCATTTGAAATTTACTTATGAAGTTGCACTACATCGGCGCAATCTTGTCTACAGTAGCTATAGCTTCTTCGTCGGTTTGTCCGCGTTCTAGCATCTTCAAAACAATGTCCTTGCGCAACGCAGATTGAGATGCTCTAAAGAGTAGTTCGCGTTCTGCCCTTCTCTCTTCTAGCTCTTGTTGTTTCAATTCATGGCCAGCCGCTCGCCTTGCTTTAGCTTCGTCCAGTTCCTCCCGACGCCATCGCGACTCAGCCTGAAGTCTCTTTTCGCTAAATTCTCGAAAGGTGGATGCAAAGTCGCGTTTTTTGCCTGATTTGCTTTCTCCATCCCGATAACAGTAGCTGTACGTGCTGCAGATACCGATCGGATCGTGGTAGTGCCCTGGGTTGTAGCAGCCGTGCGATCAACGGAAGGCCTACTAGCGGGTCCATCGGCTGCAGTTTCAGCTGGCGCCGTCATGCTTGGATTTGGTTCGCCTTCTTCACACGAAATATGGTCTTTGTTGATGTTACGGGTAGAAGAGACAGAAATATCACCATTTCGCTGAGTTGTAGAGCTGTCTGTTTGGGTGTTTCGAGAACCAGGTAGCGTCGTGTTTTGGGCTAAATTGAAGCTGAGAGACGGGGTGAAAGAGACCTGAGAGATCTCTGCGAAATCTGAATCAGTATTTTTGCCATTATCTTGGTCATTCGAATCCTCCTCTCGAGTAGCAACATTAGAACTATCTAACACCGAATATGGCCTCACATTTTGACGTTCGCCAAACAAGATATCCAATCGGTAAAAGTACGGACAGGCCTCTTCAACAGCCTCTTCCAATGTTTTACCCTCGTCAACTTCCTTCTGCGTCAATCCGAATCCGGTCTGTGAGTCTACCCGATCTTTGATTTTTTGTACACTTTAAAATACGATGTCCATCAACTCTGGCAAGTGTAGGAATCCCATTTTGCTGTATACTTTGCAGGCACTGCGCTCCCTTCAGTAGTAAAAGCACCGATACATAACGTGTACACGTAATTAGCCATTAGACCAAACCCAGCAATCTTTGTCTGCGCAGCACCAAACGACTTCGAACGATCATCGGTGGACCTGCCGACAATTATGTTAAAGTTCTCCGGATCTTCTAGCCACTCTACCATGAACTATTTTTGCAGCAAGGTGGTGTGCCCACCGCTAGACCCACCAGCTCGGTGTCGCGCCATTTCCCCAACTGACAGCTCAGACCACTGTGCTCCTAACCATTCAATTCTAACTTCTCGTAATTACGTATCTCGTAAAATCCCCTCCGTGAGAACTAAAAAAACTTCCCGCAAAGAAATTAGCTCGAAAGATGCGTCTCCGGAGGCCCATCTTTCGGCTCAGCAAATCCTATTTTTTGCAAAAGAAAATCGTCATTTACGGCTACATTGAAACCCCCTACTGCAAAAGCTTGTCAGAGTGGGGAAACGGATTGGGTCTACCCTGCCCACCAATACTACGCTTCGACCTTTTCTTGCTTGCACAGGCCTCTCGAATGAGCGTTTCACGTTTTATCAATGCGTGGCCTGCAGTCCTTGCTTTGATTCCGTGAAGTGCTGCAACCTCTGTGATTGTAATATCTGCATTGATGCTGCGGTGGACGCGTCGCTCGTTATGCCATCATCTGCTACGGCACTATTCAGAGCTTACTGGTCGCGTACTCTCGATGCCCGCTAGCCTGCTGCTTCTTCATCGTTGGAGCGTTCCAATTCGTAGCTAAGTCTGAGTGGTAGTGGTGCCCTTTCATGGGGTTTAATTCTATTGGTCAAAATGTTTGTACGGAACGGCTTGAATAAAACCTCATCTGTCACTGTTTTGTGTCCGTCACATCTTTCTGTTCAAATCTGTACTTCTGGTCGCATAGATTACTCCAATAGGGGAGTCGAACCTCCAAAAATGGTAAAAAAAAGTGAGCAAGGGGGTGCCGAATTAATAAGCAGAAAAACACTCGAAAAGTAAGCAGAAAACAGCGTAGGGGGTCGACCCTGATCGCTCATTATTGTCTGCAATTCGTATTTAAACGAGAATTCCCCATTTTCTCCTCCAGCGATTCCTGGGTGAGGTTGTGGATGTGCTGGCCGTTGCCACCCTCGAGGGAGACAACCAGGACATCGGGAACGAGAGTCAGCTTCTATTTTCCGAAGTGGAGGACCTATCTGACGTTTTGCTGCTTGTGCAGTCGTCGCGTTAGCTTATTTCTCGAGAACGTCTCCCTAAAAGGGTTAGTTTCCTTGTCGATACCTTTCGTGCCTCTATGCCAATCTCACGTTTTCGACAGCGGACAGGCATGGATAAAACTAGCTTGGACAGTGTCGTTGCTCTCAGAGTAGCTGTTAGATTAAAACTTCGATCTCAATGAGTGGAGTCTGCTTCCTACATGAAAGGCGAAGAGGTGAAAGTGCTCGCCATTGACGAGTCACTAACGGTGCTTGCATGTAAAGGGGGAGGGAACAAGGTAACGAGGGAACTGCTTATCTTTCAGACTGCTTATTTTCAATATCAGCCACCTCCGGAGGTGGCTTGTTTTGAAATTAAGCAGAAAATCTTTGAAACAGTAAGCAGAAGTCAGCGAGAAAATTGAGCACTTTTTTGCATGGTTCGACCCCCCCTAATAGTAAGTATCACCGGATCTTAAACAAAACTCAAATTTGTCGTTCGTATCAATTTTCCCACTCAGATATTTACACCAAAACAAAAAAGTCTCACGAGTGAGGGTGCGATAAGAAATGGTATACCGTCATCGTCGAACTGAGAACTATCAATTACGACTAGAATTGGAGCATCGCAGTCACATTGCTCAGTTGCGTGTGTTAAGGGGCGACAATTTCAGTGGGTTTCGCCACTGCTGTCCGACGTCCCGGTTGGATAATTGTCTCCATGAGGTTCATTGTAACGGGGTTACATGAGGGGTACCCCAGATAGGGTACCGCCTCTAGAAGTAAATATATTTCTGAGAGTATTCGTTTTATGGATACTCAGCCGTGGGTGGTGTGGACCACACCACTGCCACGTAGGTTGGGCGGTTCAGGGCCAACCAATAGTATTTGACCTACTTTTATATACATATATAGAAACAACTATACTTATTAGTAATTTGTATCACAGGTCAAATGATCTAATTAACTATAAATAAATCAGTCTAAAATCTACTCCGTACAGGCTATTAAGTCCCCTAAGACCAGGGACTAGTGAACTGCCGTTCACTTAGAGTTCGTATACTCTTAATAGCACGCTTCCTCAAACAAGGTGCTCGTGTGACCCCGTCACACTTGGTAGCACTTGTAGTCAATCCACGCCTACACGGGTAGATTGACTACCTGAATCCTCTGTGGCTCCTACAATGCAAGACAAGATGGATAGAGGGGAGTTCCCTCATCTGACTGACGCTCGGTTTGAGTCGGTCCGGAAGATGGTGGGCATCTTTGGAGGAGATGCCCACCGAAGCTTGGCGGCTGCTACGCCGGCCGAGCAGGTCGAACGCATCGAGGCGTTCGACACGTACGAGAGAGGGCTTATCGCTCACGTACAGGGGATGCAGGCCCCTGTGGCTGAGATGAAGCCAGCCCAACCTAAGCCGTTGAGGCTTAAGGTTAACCCCTATGAGGGGAAGGAGGGAGAGAACCTCCACTTCTGGGTCAGAGAGGTAGAGCTCGCGATGGACGCGGCTCTAATCTCGACCGAGCGACTTCTGGTCGCTTTCGCCCTGTCCAACCTGGGAGGTCGGGCGAAGACCTGGGCGTTTACGCGCGAGGCGACAACGCCGGGTTGCTTCACAACCTGGGCTCAGCTGTGTCAACAGCTTAGAGCCGCCTTCCTTCCGGCGAACTATGAGTATCGCCAGCGCTCGTGCTTCCTCGCCTGTAAACAAGGGAAGCGTGAGCTGCATGAATACATCCAGGAGATGCGAGTACTCGCTGCATCTCTGGTAGGGAACCCCCTACCTGAACACATCACAGTGACCGTGTTCATGGATTGCCTGAAGGTGGGCCCATCCCGCACACAGTTGTTCCGCGTGCATACGAACACAATGGAGGAGGCGATGCAGATCGCCCTCCAAGAGGAGTACAGCTACCGACAGGCTCGTACTCCTACGTCGGTGTGGCAAGGCCACAATGCGTCGACCTGCGCCGTGCAAGGAGCTCTAGCAGCTGGGGCTAGCACAGAACCGGTACCTACGGAACTGGGTACCGCCGCAAAGAGCTCCGTCCGTTGCTACGGATGTGGGAAGCTCGGGCGAATGCAACGTGCCTGTCCTGCGGGAGGGCAAAGGACGTTCCCTTCTAAACCTAGGCACTTGAGGAGCCCGTGGCAGAAGCCACGACCCAAGAGCCAGGGGAACTGGGGTCACCAGTAGGGGCGGGGCGCCCTACTGGGGAAGATCTAAGTCCCCGTGCTAGGAGTGTGGACGGCGCACACCATGAAGGTTTAGCCCCTGAAAACCTACGTGCTCTTGAGACGAGGAAGAGCGGCGGCGGACTGCTTGTGGTACACGTGAGTGTACGGGGATACGGAGATCCCTTCATAATCCTCATTGATTCTGGGGCGTCGACGAACTTTGCTCGACACCAGACGGTCGCGCGGAATGGCGACAAGTATGTCGACGCTTTGCGTGAAAGAGAAGACAGGGGCCAGGTCTCGGTGAGACTGGCAGATGGTACGGTGGTTAACGTACATGGGGTCCGTATGGACCTGGCTGTAAAGTTTGAAGACTTTGACAGCACGGAGTCGTTCCTTGTCCTAGACATGGACAAGTACGACTTGATCCTGGGCATGCCGTGGCTCGAAAAGCACGAGCCCTGGATCGATTGGCGCGGCAAAGCCATTGGGGCTAGCCAGCCCGCAGTCTCCGACAGAGCTTTGGTGAGTAATGTTCCCACATCTGTCCGGGACTGGGGCGCCAGAGATGGTCGCCAAGGCGCTTATGCGCCCGAAGAAGTACTGGGAGTCACCGACTCCAACGAAGATGTTGCGATGAGCCTCGCAACCGGTCGTGAGACCAAGGCTCATTGCCAAGCGTGTGGGATTGCCACGACGGCAAGTCCCAACGCTGAGAGTCGTCGCGCCGTATGGGCTTCGACTGTGGCAGTGCCGGACGGCACTGACCAGGCGGGTAACATAGGTCCGCAAGCAGCAGAGGCTGCTAAGGAGAGCGCTAAGGGCGTCTCCTGTGTGGGTAACATAGGTCCACAAGTGGGTAACATAGGTCCACAGGCGGGTAACGTAGTTCCGCAAGCGGGTAACATAGGTCAGGAAGCAGCTGAGGCTGCTGGGGAGGACGCTGAGAGCGCCTCCGGTGTGGGTAACATAGTTCCACACGAGGTCGAAGAGACCGAGAAGAAGATCGAGAGCGCAGTACGCGTCTCTAGCGTGGGTAACGTAGTTCCACGCGGGGTCAAGAAGACCAGTACGAGTGCGGAGGTGTCGTTGAGCACCTCCCGTGTGGATAACCAAGCACCACACTCGGAGTCTGAGACTCCACCGGCACGGCCGGTCGAAGAGCAATGCCATGTCTTCGACGGCGTGTCCGGTCGTCAAGTGAGGGCAGGTGCCGTCCATCTGGAGGCACTGCCAGAGGTGTCAGCACTGCTGAACCTAGAGGAATTGTCCATGAAGGACTTTCTGGCCGAGTTGAAGGCCGGAGAGATTGCGGAGATTGTGCTCCTGAAGCCGGAGACCTCTCCTGAAGATTTGAACTCTTCCTCCGTAATGGACGAGGACGTCCTGGAGGGGTTCAAGAAGCAGCGCGCAACGCGCTTGGGTTCTGAGATTGTCAAGAACCCGGAGGATCCAGTGTATCCTCTTGTGAAAGAGTACTCGGATGTGGTGTCGAAGCACCCACCATCCCAACTCCCGCCGGATCGGGGAGTTCGGCACGAGATTGACCTCGTGCCTGGCACAAAGTATTGTGTCACGAGGCAGTGGCCTCTACCTCGCGAGCAGTGCGACGTCATAGATGCCTTCTTCGCCGAAAAGGCGAAGTCGGGCATGGTGCGGGAGTCGAAGTCCCCGCACTCGACGCCAACCTTCTGCGTTCGTAAACCGAACGGGAAGTGGCGTCTGGTTCATGCTTACAACAAGCTGAACAATGCGACGGTACCGGCACAGACGCCGATCCCTCGCAAGGATGTGTTGCTGAACAACATGTCGGGTTGTACGTTGTACAGTGCCCTGGATCTGGTAGACGGATACTACCAGATCCTGATGCGGGAGAGTGACATTCCTCTCACCGCAGTGAGCACCCCGAGTGGGATGCTCTGGGAGTGGCTAGTGATGCCACTAGGGCTTTCGAACGCCACAGCGACGTTCAATCGCTTGGTCACTCAATTGATCAGACCATTGCGTACATTCGCACAGATGTACTTAGACGATATATTCGTCCATAGCCGTGCCGACGACAACCAGACGGATTTGGAGGTGCATCTGAAGCACCTCCGTCGAGTGTTTGAGGTCATGAGAGCTACCAAGCTCTATGCCAACATCGACAAGTGCGTCTTTGCAGCTGAGGAGATAAAGGTCATCGGCGGCTTTGTCAGCAGGATCTCCATGCGCGCCGATCCAGGGAAGGTCAAGGTCATAGCGGCTTGGCCGACCCCGAGGTCGCAGAAGGACCTCCAGAAGTGGTTGGGTTTGGCCAACTATCTTCACAAGTACATCGCAGGGTAAGCTGAACTTGCTCGACCCTTGTCGAATCTCTTAAAGAAGGATGTCGACTGGGTCAGGAGCAACAGCACCAGGATGCTTTCGACAGCATCAAGGCGAGCTTACAGCAAGCGCCAGTCCTGGCCTTGCCGGACGAAAACAAGTCATTTAGCGTCGTCTGTGACGCTTCTGACTATGCAATAGGCTGTGCGCTGTTGCAGAAGGACAAGGAAGGACGCAAAAGCGTCATCTCCTTTCAGTCCAGGAAGCTGAAGACTGCCGAACGGAACTACCCCGTTCATGACAAGGATCTGCTTGCAAAGAAGTACGCTCTTGTCAAGTTCAGAGTACATCTCTTGGTCCCAAGGTCTTTGTGATCTACACAGATCACGCGTCCTTGCGGACTGCCACCAACTCGTCGCATTTATCGCAACGAATGGCAAGGTGGCTGTCATTCTTCGCGGAATGCGATTTCCGCGTTGAATACAAGCCAGGCAAGCAGAATGTGCTTGCCGATGCACTGTCGCGTCGACTCGACTACGAGCTAGTCATGTCAGTCGGGCCACGACTGATCAATACGATCGGATACGCATAGCGTATCAGGTGGACGATAAATACACACCACTGGTGCGGTTTCTATCCGAAGGCAAGGACGCCAAAGTCGATAGGCTCTCGCCTCGACAGCGGGTGCAGCTCCATCGTTATGAGCTGGCCGATGGGTTACTCCACTACCGAGTAGACCCTAGAGATCCTCCTAGGGTTGTCGTTCCAAACGACGAGGATCTGAAGTATGACATACTTCTAGAGGCGCATGATACGCCAATAAGTGGCCATCTTGGCCGAGAGAAGACCTACCAAACGGTCTCTCAGACATTTTGGTGGCCCCGCATGTACAAGTGGGGGGTACACTATGTCAAGACATGTGAAACATGTCAGAGGGTGAAGCCTGCGGGCCATGCCTCGGCTCCACTGCAGAGCCTATCTGTGCCAGCGGATTGCTGAAAGTCGATGAGTCTCGACCTCGTCTTCGGCCTACCGGTCGATAACAAGGGCGACACCAGCATTTTGGTGTTTGTCTGCCGTTTGAGCAAGATGGTGCATCTTGCTCCGGTACGTGGCAAAGTCACAGGGAAACAGGCTGCACAGCTGTTCCTGGATAGCGTGATTCGCTACCATGGTCTACCAGAGACCACACCCTCTGATCGAGACCCGCGATCCACAGGGGCGTTTTGGGACACCCTGTTCCAACTTCTTGGAACCAATGTGACGATGTCAACCGCGAACCATCCACAGACGGACGGTCAGATGGAGGGCGTCAACTGCGTGCTCGAAGATACCCTTCGCAGTATCTGCGCTGAGGCACCTCGGTCCTGGTCGGGCCAGATGCCTATGGTTGTGTTTGCACTTAATAATGCGGTACACGCATCAACGGGGTTTACCCCGTTCTACTTGAATGGGCTACGCCACCTCCCAGGTACCGCTAACCTTGCGGAGGGGCACCGATGCCTCCATCTTAAAAGGGGAGAGGCTCGGAAAGCCTTTTCCTCTCAGGCCTCAGAAATTGAGGCAGAGTCTTTAAAAATACAGTTGTCGTCGTTTATACACGACAGGCTGAAGCTGATCAGCCGGTTTAGAGACGTTATGGCGTTGGCCCAAGATAAACAGAAAGAGTACTCTGACAAAACAAGTAGAGGAATTTAAACGTGTTGAGGAAAGGGGACTTCGTCCTACTAGACACTAAGAACCACTGAAGGTGGTTAGTTCTGTTGAGAGCAACAAATTGAAGCATCGCTTCATCGGACCTTTTGCGGTCCCTGGCCAGACATGGCACGGCATATACGATTGACCTTCCAAGTCAATGGCGACGCATCCAACCTTCTACATGGGGCGTCTTAAGCGGTACCACGATCCGTTGGGCCCTTCTCCTCGGACGGAGGAAGGCCAAGGTGACAGCTCACCTCCTCGAAACGAGGCTGAGTCCTCTGGACAACTGGAGCTGCCGGTGTCGGAGTCTGTGAATGATAAACAGACTGATACCCACGCGAGTCATACGAAGGGTATGACGGTACCGAGTGGGAAGAGTTCGCGGAAGAGTCATACCCATAAACCGAGTGGTACGAATACCCCTGCAGCTCATAAGAAGGCATCCGACCATGAACCTCATGACTTAGAGTGCCTAAGTCTCGCCGGAGTTCCTTTAGGGCGGAAGCCGGAACACGGCGATCAACACGCCCGGGCGGCACGACCGAGAGCGTCCACATCTTGTTGAAGGACCTCTACGGCCCCCGGCTTGCCAGCCAGAGCGGCAGCCTGAACATCAGGTCCCAGCCCAAGGGCTATCTCGATCGCGTACACGTGATCTCGGAGCTGACGGGCTTTGTCGCTTAACAGGGACCACACAGAATCCCGATCCGAAGTGGAGGGTCCAGAAGGATGAGGCTGAGAAGGAGCCTCGTACTCAAAGGCGTGTGAGGGCTCCTCCTGCCCTCCTTGATCGGAACGGGGAGCTCCACTTCCATGTGGAGCGGGTCGTCCGAGAGCGGCGGCACACTGGGAAGCGCCAGATGCTTGTTAAACGGCGAGGTTACCCCTTGTCACAGAACTCGTGGAAGCCGTAAGACCGGCTCCGGGTTGACTGCCCGAAGGCTGTTGCGATTTGGGATCAGAGACAACAGCCGGGGCGTAAGTAGTCCGCGGCTTCTTAGCCGCTTACGGTGTACGATTCCCGGATTGACGGAATCGTACCCGCTCTCGTTGCGAGCGCCGGACTCCATGACGGAGTGGAGTTGCAGCTTAGCGATTCAGTGGACAAACGTGATGCGAAGATCGCGCTGGTCCAAGACGTAGGACAGCAGACGATCTTCTCGGAGTACCATCAACCCCTGAACTGTAAAGTTCTTTAAGGAGACCCATCTCCAGAACAGGTCTTCTGCCTGGGATTGGGTTGAGTCCACGAGGGGTTCTGAGGTGCTCCAGGAACATGGGAGGCCCAGACCCCGCATCCGGTGGGTAGTATCCGCGAGGATACACCGGCGTGGGAGGCGCAGGAGCGCCTTGCAGTTGAGCGGCTTGATAGCGCTCCTGCTGTTCATCGAGATCATTGGAGATCTCTTGGGGCTCAGAGACAGCCCCCTCCTCTTCCTCCTCGTCTGAGGAGTCGAAAAGGGAACGATATCCCTTCGCGATAGGAGGCTCGGAGCAAGGAGAGCCAGGGGCTGCGCGTTTTTAGCAGTAGCAGTACCCTCTTCAGCCCGCTTTTGTGAAGTTGCTTTTGCAGCTTGGGATCGAGCCTTACCTTCGTCCACGGTAAGGTTCTGAGCAGGCGAGCTCGTAGGAGGCGCCTTTGCCTCGGGTGATTTGGAATCATCTGCAAGATCGTCCTGCGAAGGAACATCCGATGTAGGAGTAGGATCCTTCGTGGATCCTGTGGCGTCCTCGTCGGACTCCGATCCCATTATCATTGGGATATCGTAGACCGGGGACTCCGCCCCAGGCCTGTCGTCCCGATAGGCGAACGTGGGGTTCGGCCTATTATCGGGTAATGGGGAGCGCAAACGACCGCGTTGCGGGCTCTCTCCGTGAGCGGCGGTAGTAGCGGGAGGCTTGCTGGCTGTCTTGGAAGCCGCCTTGCGGGCTTTTGTGCGTGGAGTGGCCTTGTCTTTCGACCTGGCCATAGCAGTCTTCGACCTCGCGGTCTTAGACTTGGAAGGTGCCAAAGTCGTGGGTGCTTGCCTTCCGAGGGATTCTGAGAGGTTGACGTGGGAACCTCGGGATGTCTTGCTAGCGCAGAAGGTTCATGAAAGCCGCAAAACCACAACGGTGGCTCGTCGATGGGTATCAACAAGAGAAAGAAAGAGAGCGGCGCTCTCTTCTTGTCTCCTCATCGGTTGAGGGTGGTCTCAATCTAAGTGAGGGAGAATTAACGGGGTTACATGAGGGGGGTAACACCTCTAGAAGTAGATACACTTCTGTGAGTATTCGTTTTGTGATTACTCTATAACAAGCATGTGGGACACACCACTTCCAAGTAGGTCGGGCTGCTCAGGGCCAACCAATAGTATTTGACCTAATGTTATATACATATTTATTGTGAAGCAAGATGTCCAATTTATTTGCTAATCGAACGATTTAGTGACCTAATAAGAACGATATTCTATATATAAACGGAGCACAGATACTAATTAAACACCAGCTGTCCGATTTGCACTTTGTTTTATAAAGTCCCATCTTGTTTACATGATCGTCATGGAATGCCCATGACGAACTGGGCTTTCTGATGTTCCGTCGCTTATACAAACGTCATGGAGATAAGTCGTGGTAAAAGTAGGCGAGTGCAGCCACTCGAGCCAGGCCCGTGTGCCTGTTCAAGATGCTGAGTTTGAGAAGTCCTACAGCTTTGAAACAGTTCAGATAAATCCAAAAGGTTTAGTACAGCACTAACGGTCTATTCTGCCACGATAACTCGGCCCGATATAAGGCTCTACGTAAGGTAAGTCTGCATACAAAACTAGTGCAGTTTGTTCCACTTACAATTCCCAAGTATTAATACCAAAAGGCACGTTATGTTTGCATAAGCGAAGACCAACTACAGCAAGCGGAAGACTTATGATGGTCTAGTTTATGTTTATTACACGGTAACCTAGGCTACGCAAGAGTCTATCTCTATGTTGTAACTACGCTTCGGTACAATGTACCGGGTACAGCAGACACCATACTAAGTACGGTTGTCCGTTGTACCTTCGCATACGTCGGGAATGTGTGGCTGGTTCTCAACGCTCCCCTTCTCGCCTCGCGTTCTCGGTAAAAGTGGCGCGCTGCGTCTCTCTCCTGCTTCAGCCCTTCCTCAACATCGTGTGGCAGTAGGTCTTGGTGCCTATCATGACTGAGCTCGGCTTCCGTGCCTTGATCTGTAGTATCTTGTTCTTTGTCTTCACGTAACCGTGCCGTCCTGCAACCAGCACCTTCGTCCACCTTATTGTAAAGTAAAAAGCCCCAAACTGGAGCCCGCCCACACCTTGGTCTTGTCCTGCGTGTCCAGTTCATCTTCCTGGGCCATACCGTTAACAGTTCACCCGCTACGGTAGGCTCGGTCATAACGCGCGGCGAAGCCTTCCGCGTGGCGAGTCCTTGGCCACAGCTTGCACCACCTCACCACCTTG
The DNA here is from genome assembly GCA_008079305.1 of Phytophthora palmivora. Taxonomy (NCBI): domain Eukaryota; phylum Oomycota; class Peronosporomycetes; order Peronosporales; family Peronosporaceae; genus Phytophthora; species Phytophthora palmivora. The sequence goes on from VOQZ01000644.1 coordinate 29,228, forward strand.
CCCACACAGACACAAGCAGCGACTTTGGGAATGTGATATTGCCTCCTCACTGGCTGTTGAGTGTGGTGCTCTTTCCAGTGAAGTCAAGTGTATTCCAGTGGGTGCCAGCGGCACCAGCGTCAAGGCCGACACCGATGCCAGGACCCGGCCAACTACAACAGATCCTGCCGAATGATTAGATGCTTAACGTCGCTGCTCGATCTAAAGGCACACGGCTTCCTGGATCTCCAGTCTGCCGCGTACCCATAGTGTTGGTGTGCCGGTTTGTATTGAAGACTGTATGCAAGAGGTGATTGCTGGTTGAGAGCAGCCGAAATGGTGCAGCGCACCAAGGATGCAGAGTTTGTATGTTAGGCTTAGATTGAGTATGATGTGAATAACATCTTAGCGGAACGGATGTTCTGGTGGCAGGTAGCTCACTCACTCGCCTTCACTTCGGGTTTTGCAGCTCAGCGAGCACTGCAAGGGCGAGAGACAGAGAGAGCTACCTGCACCAGAACACGCTGGTCCTGTCGTGGTATTTTGCCCGGCATTCACGTGTTAACTTACTAATCTGCCTACTACTTACTTACGTGTAACTTGACCAACAATGGTAGCTACACGACGTGGTGATCAACGGAATAGTGCAATACCGCTTCCTGCGTCATCACAGCGACACCCATTGTGACGCTGATACACATTTCTTGCTAAGGACTAGGCGCTGACCCTTGACAGCGCCCGCAGAGCGACGCCGTCGGCGCCGTCTACCGGGAGGGCATCACCCCAACCCGACCAAAAATTATGTAAGGATGTTATCACAAAATAGTCTGAGCCCAGATTGGATAGACAAATTTTGAACATTGACTAATTTGAGCATTTAAGTTTGTCTGGCATTATGCATTGTACTAGAGGATAGTCTCACGAACCGTACTATTCAACACTAGAAAACTCACCAACTAGAATTCGTCACTATCGCTCTTGCCATTTTGGTGTTCGATATTTTCTGCATGACTCTTTTAAGGATTCGTCGTCCGATTCTTCAGTTTCTTTGTTACCTACAAATTCTCAGGATACTTTTTGATGAATTCCTGTAGATGAGGGAAGAGTTGACTTGTAGACTAGACTCCTTTGATATTCAAAGATAAGCCACAGCGCATCATAGCTATGCGAGCGTAGTTGATGCCATTCTTGCCTTGTTTCTGATTCACTTCTCTACCAGCAGCATCTGCCAATTGTATGAAGAAACTCGCCAAATTGAGCCCATTTTCATATTTACTGGTAGACTAATTTTGAATTTTTAGCTCTCTAATTTTGATTACTGGTACACTGATTTTATCACCAACAAAAGTTATAAACCATTTAGTTTTGGTAAAAAATTGATTCAGGGGGTACATCGTACCGATGTTTTGGTACATCATTTACAGTCTATGGCTACCAGAGCGACACTAGCAACAATGGCGACAGGTGCGTTGAGCTCGATCGAACTCACTCTCTCCAGAACTCCTGGCTAACGTTTCCCTTCTTTCACAGCAGCAAAAGACGACGCTAGTAACGTACCGCGCACCAAGTTCTTCCTGCGTGGCAAAGGGGGCATCGAGGCCATGTGGGGGCCGCCCTCGTCCAGCAGGGATGAGGTCAAGATCGAGCGTGACGAGACCTTCGACGCTCCAGGCGCCGCTGACCTGATGGAGTTCACGGAGGACGGGAATCTTGTGGTGCTGGTGCGCACCGCCTCAGGCTTCACGGTGCGCGACTCGGACACCGGAGCTGTGGTGGTAGAGGTGGCCAACCCGGGTATTCACGCGGTGGCGTGGTCCCCACTCGGCTCGCAATTGCTGACGTGGCAGCGACCGCAAAAAGACTCGGACCTCGGTAACCTTATTGTGTGGGATGCAACTACGGGCAACGAGATCGCGCGCTTTAATCACAAGGCGTACACACGCGACGTACGTTGCATGGTGTCTAGAATAGCAGATATTGAGGCTGACAATGTGAATTTGTGTGTTTCTTCTAATAGAAATGGCCTCCACTTCAGTGGTCGTCGGACGAGACGATCTGCGCGCGTCAAAGCGCGAACGGAGTAGTGCTCTACAGTGGCCGCGATATTGGAGCAGGCTCGATTGGTCAGATTAACCTCCCGGTATGATATGATTAGGCTTTAGATGTTTCGAATTGGTTGGGAACTGATGGTGTGGTTATTTTGTTGGCAAATAGAACGTGGCGAACTTCAGTGTGGCTCCTGGAAGTGCTCCATACAAGGTGGCGCTGTTCGTGCCGGAGAAGAAGGGCAAGCCTGCCAGTGTCAAGATTTACCAGTTCCCGAATAATCTGGATATCCCTACGGCGACTAAGAGTTTCTACAAGGCTCAGGATGTGACTCTTAAGTGGTCGCCAACGGGCAGTGCTCTGATTATCGAAACACGAACGGATATTGATACGTCGGGCAAGTCGTACTATGGTGAAACGGGTCTCTTCTTTCTGCAGAGCGACGGTGAGTATGACTGCATTGTACCGCTGACAAAGGAAGGTACTGTGCACGATGTCGCCTGGGACCCCACTGGTCGTGGCTTCGTGGTAATTGCTGGTGCAATGCCTGCACACGCTACCCTGTACGACAACAAGGCGCTTCCTGTCTTTGAGTTTGGTGCAGCACCTCGAAATCATGTCAGCTGGAGCCCACATGGACGCTTCCTGTGTCTTGCAGGCTTTGGCAATCTCCGCGGTGACATGGACTTCTGGGAGCGCAACAAGCTGAAAAAAATGGGTTCAGCTACATCAAACTCGGCAACCACATTTGCTTGGTCGCCTGACAGTCGCTACTTCGCTACAGCCACTACGTTCCCGCGTCTACGTGTAGACAACGGCTTTAAAGTCTTCCGCTACGATGGCACTGGTCCCATTCACCAAGAAGAGCGCGGTGAGCTGTACGACCTCAAGTTCCGCCCGGCAGCCCAGGACACGTACCCGAACCGTCCTCAATCACCGCGCAGGAAGGGTGAAGATGCTGGCTTTGGTTCTTCGTCCGCTGCTCCGAAGGCTGCACCCAAGCCACAGGCTTACCGTCCACCTAATTCAACGGGTGCACTTGCTGCTATGATGCGCAAGGAAGAGGGCGGGTCGAGGAAATTAGACCGCAATAAGTATGCAGCCCCCCGCGGCGCTACTACCTCCATTCCCGGTGCTGCGCCTCGTGCGATTCCCGGTATGGGAGCGGCTGCGGCACCCAAGAAGCTTAGCAAGAGCGCGCGTAAAAAGAAGGCACAGGAAGCTGCTGAGGCCAGGGCTGCTGTGGAAGAGGCTCTCGCTAAGGTGGCCGGCGCTGCTCCTGCTAACGAGGAGACCGCAAAACCAACCCCAGCTGAGATGACATCAGAGGAGAAGGCAAAGAAGGTCAAGAACTTGATGAAAAAGCTGAAGCAGATCGACGCAATCAAGGCCAAAAAGGAAGCTGGTGACTCGCTTAACGACGACCAGTTGCAGAAGCTCACCACTGAACAAGCGCTGCGTGATGAAGTGGCTGTGCTTTCTGCGTAAAAATGCGTGGCGTAGTGGCACCGTCGAACATAGATAACGACGCTGGTGGAAAGCAATAGAGAGCAGCACCTAGGATACCCCTGTATGTTGTGCATATAACGATCGCATTCCTTCCACTTGATAAACGCATTAACTCGGACAGCTTTGTTGCCATCATCACATATCATTGGCATAGTTTACCTGCATCACTTGAATTAGCGGATGAGTTAACGAACACGGCCCATTGAGTAGACGGCATCTGTGGTGGAGGGATAAAATGCTGTTCGAATAACCAAAGTCACATAACGTCAGTCATGGTCTCGTTGCCCCACTAGAAATGTCTAGAAGCGCGTGCGTACTGGAGGAATGGTGGAAGCTCCTGGAGTGTGTGGAAAAACAATGTACGAGTCCCAAGCTCGTCGTACAGCAATTAAAGCACCAATTGTCAATGTCTCTGGATCCAAAGTCTGCTTCAGCGATGTGCTCTCCGATTTTGGTGTTGATAAACAATTCATCCTCCCTTCGAGAAAACCAGTTTTATGTAGTGGTGGTGGATCCTTTTGTTCCTCTTCAGATAACCCCTGCCGCATTGGCTCTGTGTTATTCTCCCCAGTTGATTCCACCCGTTCAAGTGTTCCTACTGCTCGGCGGATGCTAGCTTCAACTCGACGCTGTAATTTCGCTCGCTTTCGATATGCCTACGTACAAGGTGCAATCAGACCAGTACAATATAAGCAGACACGCGTACAATTCTGCAGCCTACCTTCTTCTTCTTGACCCTCGCGGCAAACGCTCGTATCTCATTGCCTTGTTTTTCTGATAAAAGACCCGACACTGCGTTCATTTCTTCCAGCTGCCTCTTCAGCGCTTCACAACCTGCAAGTTTGCGTTCACGTTGGACCCGCAGTCGTGGGATTTCCACACCCAGTGTCGTCTCGTTCGTCTCACAAGTAGAAGTCATCGATTCCAGTCGCTTCTCGATGGCAATCACGTCCATTGCGGCCATTTTCAGCTGCTCCACCAGCTTTTGAGTCTGCGCAACTCGTAGTCGTAGCACCCTCAGCGGAGGTTCATCGCCACTATTTGCACTATCTTCCTTGCGTATTGAACCACAGTAGTTCCGCTTAAAAGAGTCCAACCACAGCTGCTCTGCATTCACAGGACGTGGAGGAGGCACAAAACTCGGATAAAAAGGTCTTGGAGGATGCGGTAAGAAGCGTGGAGGGCCTGGAAATCCACGAGGTAATGGTGGTACGAACGCAGGACGAACTAGTGGCTGCATCCATGGTCTCTGCTGCACAGGACGCCATCGAGGAGGTGGTGGCTGCTGCATCTAGCCCTTAAGACCCACTTATTGATATTTGTGTGTGGGTTTTATTCATTTGGGTTTTTCTTGTGGGTTAAATAACCAAATGACGGACGTACAGGACGACCTGCTCACGTGTGTACTGCAATTGGCGGCATGTAGCGACAAGGTCTACCGCATTCTTATGAGTATATTGTGCTGTATTAGTAACAGGTTGTGTTGACATGCAGCTCCGCTCGACGGACGCGATGTTGGGCAAGTCTGTGGCCAGGATGCAGCTTGCACTACCAGTGACTGGGATACCCAGACTAACGTCCAAGCTGGCGGTGGTGCCAGCAAACCAGGGGAGTCAGACACGCACGCTAGAGGAGAAGTACCAACAGGTCTTTGACCAAGGGACAGAGGCGACTGAGAGGCTCGAGATCTCCAAGTCGAGGTTGGAGAAGGAGCTGCGGCGGAGATCGGAGAATGTACGACGTTTTAATGGTTGCAATGATGGAGAGTGGGGTGGAGACTGACGGTGATAATGCGAGGCAGTTCCGTGATCTTGTTAAGAGCAGAAACACAGACATTCAGGAAGAATATGCACGAATGCTGAAGGAGCTGGACGACCAGGTGGAGTCTTTGGATCAGGAGATTGCCAAGGAGAAGGAGGTCAAGGCTGATCGAGCTAAGAGAAGGCGTGAAGAGGAGCTAGAGAGGGAGGCGAAGAAGAAACAGCACCTTGAAACAGAAAACACGCAGCTTAAGATGCAGTTGGATGACTTCACGGCGGAGATCAGACAACTACAGCAAGTATTCGCGTCGCTGGAAAAGGACGAATCCCTGGAAAATGAAAATACTCCGGAAAGCGCTGAGGAACGACGTCGACTAGAAGAGGAGCGTGCGCAGAATGAAATTGTGGAACTTCAACAGGAAATTGACCTACTGAAGGAAGCTCAGGATGCTATCGCGGAGAAGATCAATGTACGGGACAGGGTAACTGACTTCGACGATTTGTACTGATATTTCCCTGGTTTGATGCACCACAGAAACAGTCGTTGAAGACTCAGTATGAAGAAGAGAAGCAAGAAGTATTGGATGAAACAACGCACGTAAGAACATGTGTGTCTTTGGTAAGCGAGTACTTGTCTAACGTAATTCTTACTGCGACAGCTGAGAAGTTTGGTAGAAGATCTGACACCTCAAATTAATTCGAACGGCGCTCGACTGCGCTCTTTGCTGCGTACACTTGCGCCAACTCCTGGAATCGGAACACTCATGACACGACTGTACCAGCAATTGTGCAGTGATTCGTCAGCGCCGTCAGCAACAAATTCGCCTCCTACACCGCGGAAAACGGCGGACTTGAAGGCATTCCTCAATGTACGGACAAGTGTTTACGTTTACTAGTAAATGTTTACTTCATGTGAATCACTAACGATGCGTCTGTGCAGAGCTGCCCAAGTTTGGAGGAAGGCAATCGAGCAATCGAAGAACTCAAGAAGCTTCAGCTTATTCATTGCTACGAGTCAAGTGGAATTGTCGCGCTGGCAGATTAATTGACCTTCACTTGACAGTCAATCGCATTGTTTCCATTACGATGCTTGTTAAACACACTTCAGATCTGCCTGAGAGAAGCCACAGCTTCCTTACGTATCACAATTTACTGTTCTTTTTCGTGAACTGCTTCTTGAGTTCCGTCACCGTGGCCAGGAACTCGCCCGAAGCTGCACGACGATCCAGTTGCTCGAACTCATAGAACAGCGCCTCGCGGATCTTCGGAGCGCGTTCGCGACGCAGCAGCGACTTGTACAGCGGCAGACTGGTTCGATTAAAGCGGTTTGTCACCAGCGGTGTGAGCTCAGCAATTACGGTGTTCAGGAAGCCGTTCGTAGGAAAGACTTCGCCCACAATCTTGGCACCCAGTGCCTCCTGAGCGGTATAAACCTTGGATCGGATGACAAGGTTGTTCGCTACTGTAGGTCCGAGCAAGTGTGGAAACGTGTAGGACGACGCGAACTCCGGCACGACTCCGATACGGAGGAACGGCGTCCAGAAGGTGGCACTGTCTGCCGCATAGACGAGATCACAGTGCATGAGCAGCGTGACTCCGATGCCAATGGCAGGCCCGTTCACTGCCGCCACTAGCAGCTTCTTGCAGTCCAGCATCTTGTGCATGAACGTGTGGGACGGACTCTGCGACGGCAGGCGAACCGATCCATCGCTCAGAATGGCAGCTGTCTCCTTTACATCGGCGCCACTGGTGAAGTAGTCGCCGTGTCCAGTGAGCACGAACGCGTGCAGTGAGGGGTCCGCTTCGAACTCGTCCAGTGCGGCAGTGAGTTGCTCGTAGAGGGCGTCGTTGAAGGCGTTCTTGGCGCGTGGACGGCACATTTCTGCCACGTAGATGCAGCCGGCGTGCACATGACGACGGACGACCGTCTCTTGCTGCTGAGTGGCCATCGTGGACGTAGATGTTCGCGCTACACGGCAGATATGAAAGTGCCTCAAGTTGATGCATTGAAGTTGACGTGTCGAGTCGACAAGGCTGAGGCTTGTAGATCGATCTGTCCAATCAGAACCACACATTATCTAATCTAGATCTATGAGTGACTCTAATTGGACAGGCTTTCCTGCAAGTCCTCGAACTGGTTTCCTATGTTCTATAATGCGAACTTAAGACGCACCTAACGAATGTCCGTCAATAAATGACCAGTGGCAATGATCCGCAGTATCCGCGACCTCGTGGGTCCTGACGATGTTGGGATCACCTTGCCCCATGAACACGTACTGCATAATATCGGGACTATAGCTGCACCAACTGGCTCAAGTGCAGACCTGGAGATACGTTTTGAAGATTTAATTGATTATCGTCGAGCTCCTTACGCCCGTGGAGGTCGTAATCTCCTTCTTCATAAAGAAGATGAAGCTTTTCGAGAACTGGAAAAACTTGAGCAATTAGGAATCAACAAGCTGAAATCTCTAGTGATGGATGTGACTCTGCCGAGTGAAGGACGAGATGATTTTGTCAAGGAGCGACTGCAACTGGCTGAGAGGCTGGCAGACCTGAAGCTGCTGACTGTTACAACCTTCGAGGTTGAGAGACTTGATGAGGAGTTTTGCAATGGGTTGTCGATGAAGGAGCAAAGTGAACGCATCGCCAAGATGTTAGAGGCGGAACTGATGTTTGGTATTGCGAGTGGGGACAGTGTGGCGTTCCCTGGAGCAATGTACCAGCAGATCCATTCGAGTGGAGGGTTAAGTCCTAAGGAACAGATTCTTGCACAAGGGCTTGGATTGGTATGGGGGCAGTTCGTAGAATATGGATGAGAAGCTACTACAGGTACTAACCGTGTTGATGGTGTTTAATACAGGCTCAAGCACGGACGAAAGCTCCTCTTTATCTGTCGTTTTCTCTCGAGAAGACCACACATGACGAGATTTTGGAGTTGGAGCAAGTGACTCGCGCATGGGTTTGGGCACTACTGGATGCCGGTGCCGATAGCAAAAAGCTTGTGGTGTGTCACGCCGATCGCTGGTGTGGAGGACGGTTTGAAACTGGTTACGAATTTCTGTTGGAGCTGTTTGGAATGGGCGTCTCCGTTCTATTTGATATGGTCGGATTGGTAGCTGTGAGCGAAGTGATACTAGTCAACCCGTGTTTAGCAGGTCCATTGAGGTCTGGCGAGACCCTGGACAGAGAAAACCAGGAGCCTCCTTCTGACAGTCAACTTGTGGAGTGGATTGTAAACTTCGTCAAGGACAAGCCACAATATCTTTCCCAGATCCTCTTATCCACCAATGTGCACCAGAGAATTCAATACCGACGCTATGGGGGCGGAGGCTACACGTATTTGTTCGATCATTTCAAACAGCGTCTCCTCCGTCAAGGGGTTACTGCAACTGAATGGGATCAGATTGTTCGCGCTAACGTCGTAAACCTGTTAGCTTGGTATGTACCTCCTGAAGCACCTCCGATTCCAAAGAATTACCTGCAGTGTTCGATTTGCAGCAATTTTTTCGAGCCTATTGAAGGTGAATATTTCACCAAGTTTACGTTCACGTACTGCGGCACCAAGTGTCTACGTCGTCATAGCCGACAGCAATTCGCTCCACTTCCAGCAAAGTCGTGATTTATGACGAAGTGGAAAGATTAGAGATGCAAAGCGCTATTGAACTACATCATAGTAAACATGTAGTGTCATTTCAAACATCAATCCGATGGCTTTTTGAAAACTAGTAAGACCCCACTGACGTCACACCACAACATGCCTGTGTCTCGTGCGCATCAATTTGGTCCGAATTCGCAGCCCTTCCGGCGTTTAACATCGTGTACAAAACACCAATCATCTGTCAAAAGTCTCCACCATTTCATACCCTGTCATTTCCGTCTTCAACTTCCACTTATTTTCGCAGGTCAAAGCGCAATCAACATGCATGATGAGCATAGCTCAGTCTCCAATCTGCCGTCTACCTCTCAAGTCCAAGCGTTAAGATGCCGACGATGTTGTCCAAGACGCTCCGTCGGCCGTTCCTCTCTCGACCCGTCTCTTCCATCATGAACTACCACGTTGGTGTGCGCGAGACGCAGCTGGGTGCCGATGCCCTGGCCAAACAGAAGCAGCAGCTGCGCACTCAAGGTGCCGTGTCACTAAGCCTCGATACGCCCGTATTCCAAGTATTTGGCAGCAATACGGACATCGGCAAGACCATTGTGTCCGCCGGCATCTGTCGCAGTGCCGCTACTATTGCTGCAAGCAGCGGAGGACGAGTGGAGTACATCAAACCACTGCAAACCGGTACGGATGATGACATCCCTGGGTCTTTTCCCGGTGATGCGTCATTCGTGGAGAAGCACGCACTGCTGAAGAACGAGAAGCAAGGAGAGTTGCAATGCTCCACGCTCTTCTCGTGGAAGAATCCGGTGTCGCCGCATCTGGCAGCGCAAATGGAGGGACACACGATCACGGATGAAGCGCTGCTGGAATTGCTAGCTGACAAGTTGAAAGCTATCAACAGAGTCAATGGAGACAACGCTGCAGAGAGTTTGGTGCTCGTGGAGACGGCTGGAGGAGTGTGCAGCCCCTCGGCGTCCATGAGGTTCCAAGTAGATGTGTACCGAGGCATGCGTCTACCTGTGGTGCTGGTTGGTGACGGGAAACTTGGAGGCATTTCAACGACCATGTCGGCGCTGGAGACACTGTTAATCAGAGGATATGACGTTGCTGCGATCTGTCTCATTGAGCAAGATGGTCTCGATAATTCTGCAGCACTCGAGCCACGAACGAGTGAACTAGGAATTCCGATCTTCACCATGGACGCTGTTCCACCTATGCCAGAACCCCTGGACAAGTGGTTCTCGGAGCACGACAAGGTGTTTGCTGATGTGAACAAGGCGCTCAAGTCGTTCCACACGACCCGTCTCGAGAGCTTCAAGCACATGGAAGAGCGCGCAGAGCAGGTGTTCTGGTGGCCGTTCACGCAGCACAAGAAAGCTGGCGGTCTGTCTATGATTGACTCGGCTCATGGTGACGAATTTTCAGTTTACCGCCCAGACAGCAACACGGTCGAGCCGCTGTTTGATGCTTGCGCGAGTTGGTGGACACAGGGTGTTGGACATGGCAACTCGAAAATGGCCACGGCCTTGGCGTACGCTGCTGGTCGCTACGGCCATGTCATGTTTCCTGAAAATGCCCATGAGCCTGCTCTGCAGCTCAGTGAGAAATTACTTGCATCTGTCGGAAAGGGCTGGGCCTCGCGTGTTTACTTTTCGGACGACGGATCCACGGCTGTGGAAGTTGCTCTCAAAATGGCGTTCCGGAAGTACGTGCTCGACCACAACCTGGACTACAGCGAGTTTATGTCGGATGAGGCTACGGGCTCCAAGATGGTCACACTTGCTCAAGCCAACTGTTATCACGGCGACACGTTGGGTGTGATGAATGTTGCAGAGAGGAGTGTATTCAACGACAAACAGCACCCATGGTACCGTCCAGAAGGAGTCTTCTTAAACGTCCCGACAATTGCGCTGCGTAACGGTGAGTACGTGATTTCGATTGACTCGGAGGTTGCTGGAAACGCTCAGACCAAGAAGTTGTCCTCATTCAACGCTGCTTTCGACTCTTCACGTGACCAGAGTGTGCTGGCCGATGTGTACCGGAAGCACGTAGTTCACATGATCGAAAGCACCGAGAAGGAGAACATCCGCGTGGGCTGCGCACTTATTGAGCCTGTCTTGATGGGTTCAGGTGGCATGTTTCTGGTGGACCCACTGTACCAGCGCGTGCTCGTGCAGGAGTGCCGTGCTCGTAAGATTCCGGTGATTTACGATGAAGTGTTCTCGGGCTGGTGGCGTCTAGGAGTTGAATCAGCGCGCGACCTGCTTGGTGTAAACCCGGACATTGCGTGCTATGCCAAGCTATTGACCGGTGGTGTTGTCCCAATGGCTGCCACGCTTGCTTCTGAAGAAGTTTTCAACACTTTTTACGCGGATTCCAAGGGCGAGGCGCTGCTTCACGGTCACTCATTCACGGCTTATCCGATGGGCTGCGCTGCTGCTGTGACGGCTTTGGACATGTACCAGATATTTAACGATGCCTCTGTTCCCACCAAGGACGCTACTCGCGCTTACTGGAATGTTGATGCTCTCACGGAGTTGTCCACTCGATCGTACATCGAGCGCACGTTTGCTATCGGTACGGTAGCGTGTGTAGAACTCGCCTCGGAGGACGCTGGATACGCGTCGACTGAAGCTGCGGAATTAATTCAAGTGCTACGCAAGAACGGTATATACGCCCGTTCTTTAGGTAACGTGTTGTATCTGATGTGCTCACCCCTAACGACCCAAGAGGACTGCAACAAGTACCTAGCAACACTTACTCACCAGATTGAGATTCTACAAGCCAAGAAGTAAACGATGCTAACCCCAACTGGATTACTTAGAGCAAGTCCTGCATTTAGTGGTCTCAGCGTCACATTCATTGCCGTCCACAACGAAATAAAGTACTCGTGACAAATTTCGTTTTACATACCATGACATCTGTTAGTAATACTAGTAGTAGTAATAGTCGACGATTTCTAGTCCACATTAACCTACAACTTCAGTTTTTTTCATGGGTCATGCATGCCGCAGTTCAATAGAAACTCACGAGATGGTGCACTCTGGAGCGGCTGGTACCTCGCCTGCGTCTAGCCGTTTCTTTTCGATGAGGATATTAAGCTCCACCATTGCATCATCAAACTTTTTGATGAAAGTCTGACGATCAGGAAGCGCTTTCATCTCTCGGTCGTGAATTAGTCGGTTGCGCAGAGTCGCAACGTAGCGGATCGAGCGGACAGTGGGGACTGGAATGGCGCTCTCGATAGACGAAACCTTCTCGTGCAGCCCCTGGCCATGCGCATTGAACTCCGTTTCCAGTAGATATTCGAGCTCCTTGGACGTCTCGATGGCGAGCTGGTAGTCGTTGGTTGAGTACACGAACTTCCTGCTGGATGTATTTCCCATGATGATACTTAAGTATGTATGATACAAACCTAAAATGCTCGAAACCGTGTCACGGTCGTGTGCACCACATAACTGCAAGTTGAAGTGGAGACCGAGAGAATACACTTGGACGAATGCAAGGCTGAACACTGGAATATTGGGTTGTGCGTAGATATCCAGCTTTAGTAGCAGCTAGAACCTCGTTTGCATCAATTAAGTGCAAACATGAGCAGCACAATATATACATTTTGTATATCTCGGTCGAAATTCAAATTAGGACAGTTGAAGATTGGATGTCCACGATGAATGATGCCTACTACTAGTATTCTTATAAGTACTTAAACGATGACTTGAGGACTTGTGATCATATTTACATTAAAATATTGATATGCGCAGGCCTTGCTGGTTCTCACACTCTGCTTATAATGAATAGCACAGAAGTCTGATCTTACAGGCTGTGACGCTTCAGAGATAGAGCGTTGACCGATGCTGAGCGGATGTGATTGGGTTTTTGCGCGCGTCGTGCACGGAGAATGAGTTGCTGACGCTCACGTGAGTACTCTTCGGAGAAGCTGGCAATAAATCCCAGTAGCTCGTCTATCGGTAAAACGTCCTCTTCCTCGAAATAATTCAAAAAATGTTTTTTCTGTACATCATGAAACAAGGCACGTACGAGTCAATTCCAAGCTCTTGATAATACCTCGATCGAAACAGTGACGACTTACCTCTCTCTCCAGTTCATTGACAAGCTCCTGTACACCGTCGAGTACTTGTTCGACCTCCATGGCATACAGTCTCATGCTTTCTCGTGATTCTGCTAAATCCTCACGCAGATCGGCATCGTCGGTCTTGAAAATGGCTGTCTTTTGTGTTTCGTTGATCAACATGCGAAGACCACTCTTCAGTGACTGGTGTTCGGCGACTAGACTCTGGACGGATAATTTGCTGCACTTGGTAATCAGGGGGAGCTGGTCACTAAATAGTGCGAGATGCGGCTCATCACGCTGTAATGATACCAGACACAACATTGTTAGATGGAGTTCTCGTCGCTTGGTTGACGAAATATTACGGTGCTTACCTCAACCGATTGAATAACATACTGCAGGAACGAGATTCGCCCGTCATAAGCTTTTGTGAACGATAGCTTTGCCAACGAGCTGATGGTAATGCTCTTTACCCATTCCGTGTACTCAACTCCTTCGCCGAAGTTCAACAGATTGCCCAAGTGGAAAATGTACTCCAACATACCAGCAAAACGATCGCTCGCGCACACTTGTTGGATACCGCGAATTAATAGCTTCAAATTGCCACTGAAATAACAGTCACAGTTTACGTTAAAACGTGTGTGATTCCGTACAATGTGTGTCAAACTCACCGTAGCTCTTCAACCCGTAGCGCAAAATCCATCTTAAACTGCAGACAGCGCAGCTTTTGCTGTGCTCTTGGGATCTTGCGAGCTACCATCAAAAACTGTTCGGCCTGAAACACAACAAATAAACAGCACTGATGGGTCAGCTTAAACAGTGACACATAGGTGCTTGGGTGTTTGCTCACCGTAGCTAGACTTGACGCATCTCCATCGAATTGATCAATTGCTTCTTGCTCAGCACTGTCGGCCACATGTCAATTAGCGACTGTAACGCTGGGCTTGATAATACGCTACAGTTCAGCGTCAAAATCTCATGAGTAAGTTCTGGAAAAGTGCGCTTCACTCGCGCGAGTACGATGGCAATATTCTGTGACTTTTTGTGGTCAAGAAGCACAACATAGAGCTTGCGGTGAAGAAATGCACTGCCAGGGTCCTTTTCTATCTCTTCTCCCTCTTCCTCTTCCTCTGGCTCCGGCTCAACCTCCACCTCTTCTTGTTCTTCATCAAAGCCGGTCGAGTCCGAGCTAGTTCGCTCACGCTTTTCCATTTCAGAGCGTGATGACGAAGGCTTCTTCTTCTTCTGGGGTGTAGCATTGTTTCCACTGTTTGTACGTCGTCGTCGACCAGCCTTTGCCTTAGCAACAACCTTGACAAAGAGTTTCTCCATCCACCGTCGGCTTTCACTTGAGATGCACACACGTTCCTCTCGATCTTTGGCATGAATACGACTCCATAGCGAGTCGCGTCGCTGAGCTGGAACAATTGCTCCGGTGTACGGCGTTGTCGACCAGTGCAACTTTTTGCGCATGCCGGTGTTCATCTTGCGAAGTGCCATCATCGCTAACATGCGACCATTACTCGATGCAACGGTCGAAGCAGAGCGCGTGGTCAATCCATCAGGTGTGGATGGTGCTGTTGACACGACCGAGCTGATACTAGATCGTCTCGATCGAGCAGCTAGCATTGCTGTTACAGGCATTCACTGTCATTGGCAGTCTTTAGCGCGCGTAGCAGAAGGCACTGCACTAGTTTTTGACCCGTCCAACTCCGCAGGGTCCACTCCCTCCTGTTTCGCCTTCATCTCGACAATATGGCGCGGGACGCCCACCTTGATCATCCTCTGGAACGACTCAACCTTTTGTGTATGTTCCGGGTCCATCCACTGGTTCTTCCACTTTCGGGATTTCAATAGGAGCTGGTTTCTTTGCCTTTCGAGACGTTGCAATAACTCGTCCAGTACATCTGGGTCTTTATTTTCCGCGCGCATCTTGTGATTGACAATGACTCGTGGGAGTCCGACTTTCAACATCTGCAAGTACGTTGCATACTCGGTCCGAAGAGCGTCCAATTGATCAGTTGCCTGTTCCTGCTCGACTGGTACTGTAGAAGTCGTGGTGGTCGGCAATAGTACCTCATTTTCTTGGAGTTGGTCTCATTCTTGACCTCGTTCTCTTCGTCCTTGGTCTCCTTGGTATGATCCTGTGTATGATGTTGCTGCAAATGTCGTTGGCAACACTCTGGCAATGCACGTTCATTGCACGCATGGTTGTGAATAACCACGCGACTCCAGCGCACGTAGGCGACGAGTATGAAGCTCACAATAAGGTGAAAGATGAGCCAGGAGTCACCAGTAGAGACTGGAGGGCAGGCACCACAGTCGAGTGCGACGTCGGCGCGGACGAAATTTCCGTCGGGCCCGTCGTAGACTGGGCAGCTCCCGCTGTTCCCCATCAGATTTAGCACTAAGCAAGTGGACTCGCTGGTAGGTACTACTACGTACGACAAGAGTCTCTTTGCACTGCAAAGCGCGAATGTCTTGCGCTGTAACAATCAAGCGAGGACGAGGACACTTCGATGCAAGCCAGCGAATGAGCGAGAGCACGAGCCGCCCCGTCCGTTGCCGATGCCCCCTGCGATGCCCTCCCAGGAAACTTCGGCGCAGTAGACGCCAAGCTGTAACGGCAACATGCCCATCGAGCATGAAGTCAAAGCAGCCAGGCGAACAGTGGCAGAGACCTGCAGAGCAGCAATTGGACACGACTCTCAATGAGCAACTCATTATTAAATGGAAGTAGACAGACCTTGCCATTATTGGCACGAATTTGCACGGATCCGGTCAATGATCACAAAGACAGATGAAAATACGTCGATGTTGCATCAGACAGACTGCCATTCGACGTGTAACTTGGACAAAGTGTTGCTTGTTGAGGGTAGGAATTTGCGTGTTTTGCTCTCCAAAAAACTGATTTTCGGCTGTATGACCGTTACTCGTTCCTAGGATGTTCCTTTGCATATCAGAGTGGAAAGATACTTTTGCTGTTTGCTACAGACTCCAATGGCAATTGATTACACCATATGTGACCGAAATCTGTGCATATCGCTTTGATAAGTACGATTTCACTGGTGACAGTCGGTGTAGCAGTGAAACGAGAGGGTGGACTTGAGCGTTACGGTTGCTGTTGCAATTTTTGGTGAACCGATGTCCAGCACACCGAATCAATTTTGTTAGCATGACAAAGTCATATCGCTCTTGAGCACAAGGTGCTGGGAAGAATTGGGGACTCCATTATGTTGTGTCGGGAAACGAGATGTCCATTGTGCAGCCGCGTCGCAAGTGCACATGCTCGGACATAGGTGGGCTGGGCGTTCCTACAATGCATTGACAGCGGCTTTTAACATGGCATAATAGTGTTCCGACGAGCTTTAGGCTGGACATCAAGGCAGCCGCGCCTCATCTGTAGTTCTCCATCACCTCGAGAACAGCAGCAACTGCGTTTGCTGCAGTAATCGCTCTATCTGAAAATGTGTGTGTCGTACATGGACACTTTGAGTTGGTGCAGTGCTAGTTGATCGAGTGGACCATGGACCATGATCCATGGTGCGCCATGTCAACGTGACGTCGCCGACTTCAATCATTTCTGTGGAGCTGGGCGACCGGAATTGATGCGCTTCATGTATCGCAGCTTCGTCGTTCATCGTGCGCGGTACAGTGTATCCCGATGTAGCGTCTGTTTGATAAGCCAAGATGCAAACTACGCCAGTGCTGTCACAGCACTGTGTGTGTCCGCATTTCAGTGCTCGCCTTCCCTGTGTGCAGTTAAATAGATACACACGACTGCATTCCCAATAACTTATTCTGAAGCCTCATTTGACAGCCCAGCCATGACACCCTCTTGAAACCAATTTTAAATTCGGTTGTGTTTCTTCTGTATGCTTGAAGTACGTGCTTACTGCTATCCTATTAGGCACAACAGTTTAAACATGCAAACGACTTTAATTGTTGTCTGTATGCCAGGTCAGCTACGCTACACCGACACCACTTCACCGTGGCAAGATTTCACGAACAACTTCCTGCACATGTACTTGTGAACTGTTTCTTTCCTTTTGTATCTGCTTGTCTCGGATGCTTACATCCGAGTATTTGGTTTTATCATCACCATTTCCGTCAGGTTTCGCCGCTACCGTTGGTAGTACCAACCCAGCAACGTTTTTCTCGTCAGCAGATTAGATGATACCGACCTTGACCAGCATTGTGTGGCGGTCCACCTTGCTCCACTCCGAGTCCTTCATGGAGCGATCAAAGACAAACTTGACCTTGAGCTGCTTGCCCTTCGCGGCGTAGAAGTCGAGCTCGTCCGAAAATTCCACAGGCAGCTCACGTCCGTACCCCTTCTGCATACGACTGCGCAGTGCCTGTACAACCTCCGTCTTTTGGGACACCTGCACCATCAGGTCAATCTCGCCCTTCACACGGAGGATCAAGTAGTTATCCGGCTGTGTGCTCATCGCCAGACCTGTGAGGCGGGCCAGCTCAAACACGCGACGCTCCTTCGGTTGCTGGATCTTGTCAGCCTTCAGGTTGAAGATGCGGCTCTCACTGATCATGAGCACGCGCGTCTGGTGCGCCCAGCGTTCGTTGACTTTCTCCACTGTGCTCAAGAACAACAGTTTTTCCTTCTGGCCACGACCACTGCCAGCCTTGGAACCACGACCTTCAGTGTGAGCCTGAATAATCGACGCGTACGCAGGGTATTTGTTCACACCGATATAGTCACCCTGGTAGTGCGGTCCAGTGAATCGCGGCGGCGCTTTTTCTTGCCGAGGTACCGCTCGAACTCTGTGCGCACACCAAGCAGAGCAATCTTGCACGACCTCCACATATCGTTCGCAAGCTCTTTGCGCGTCTTCAAGCCGCGGTAGCGTTTGCTGAACACGATCTGGGCATTCTTCAGCTTCAGGAACTCGCGGCGCTGCGTGCGTGCCTGCACGAAACTCTGCATGAAAAGGATCGAGTTCAACTCCTCCTCCTTCTTGAGGTTCTTCACCAAGCGGCTGTCGTTGACGTTCAGGCTTGGCGGACACAGCCTCCCAGTTCGCGTAAATCTTGGTAACGTGGTCCTTATTACCGGCACCAGGCACACGCTTACGGCGTCCTGGCAGTTCTTCCACACGACATCGTATGCAGAATAGCTGCCTCGAAGCAGCTTGGAAACGTTCAGCGAAATGCGGTTCTTGTAGCGACGCCAGGCATTCTCAATAATGTTGACAATAACCGAATACGCTCTTCACGCAAAATCTCTAATGCAGATAGGGCCTGCGGATGACGTAGGAAGATTTTGTTGCGACCAAGCGAGAAACATCCAAGCGTTTTAGAGTCCTCTTCGAAAGGAATGAGTTCATTTTGTTGTCCGGGTCTCTCACTCCAAGTCCAGCAGTAGTGAGCAAATCCACAGCAGCTTTACGAGACGAGTGGGCGACGGGAGCAGGCCACGTAGATTCTGACAGGAAGCTGTAGCGCTTAATGAAAGGAGTACGGCTGGCTATAGCAGAAACCCTGACGACGCACGCTTAGGTTTCCACCAGACCGAGGTAACGGACCTGCTCTGACACAAGCTCCTTGTTCACAGCCAGTGGGCTCTTGTTTTCATTCGGCTTAATACCAACGGATGTAGTGTGGGTTGCAACCATCTAGTTTCTTGAGCAAGTCGGCAACTTGCGCGCGGAACTGCTGCGAAGTCGAAGGTGGACGCTTGAGCTTAGTTTCCTTAGAGCGAGTGTCGAGGAAGACCTC